>JASANF010013862.1:0-17184 GCA_030248245.1 Trissonchulus sp. WLG1_4
ATACACTTATTTTAGTCTTGGCAGAAAAATCACTAGTGGCCGTTGTAACATGGGAGCTAATGTAAACTTTAGCTTTTGAAAATAAACTTATTTTAGTCTTGGCAGAAAATTCACTAGTGGCCGTTGTAACATGGGAGCTAATGTAAACTTTAGCTTTTGAAAATAAACTTATTTCATTCTTTGCAGAAAATTCACTAGTGGCCGTTGTAACATGGCTGCTAATGCAAAAATTGTCAAAATGTGCTATAAAACGACTCTTGTTTTCCGTAGCTTAATTTGACCAATCATAGCATAGATTTTGCAGTTGCTAGTTCTCTATGTAAACTAGGAAATAGTTTGAAAAAAGCATCAGTTTATTTCTTGAAACTTCTGAGATGCAGCGCTTCAGTGAAGTGATTAAGCGAAAAATTGAGGAGACTAGTCTGTCGAGAGAGCTGAAAGAAGAAGCCAAGCTGCGATCGCTGGCGATTTTCAGCGGTGCCGAAAAGCCGGTGTGGACGCACCTTTCTACCTTTGATGATGTGACCGGAGCGCACACCAACTCGTTGCTTCACCATCGAAAGAAGCATGGCCATCGCTTCCTACAGGAAGTAGAAAATAATGTGCGTTACAATCAGCTGGCGTGCCACTTTCTTGCGGATGTGGCTGCCAAGACAGATGGACCCCAGATGTGCAGGCGGCATGATGCGGTGGAAGTGAGGGTGCAGTCTCACTACGTGTCGGATGGGAATAGAAGAGAAACGGTGGCGCTGGTGGCGGTAGTAGCACGGTTCGACGAACCTGAGCGCTGCCATCGCCAGATTTCACCACGCATCACCTTCGAACAGCCGAAGAGGGGGTCGTTGGATGGGACCCAGGTGCCACTCTTTGTCCCTGATGGCATCATTTCCAAAGGGGGGTACCGCTACGAGGTAGTCCACAAGACTCACGGCTGTTGCTGTCGTGGAGTCGTAGACATTCCGCTGGGGAAGCCAGCTCGAATCATCACTTTTTTCATTGAGTGCTGAAGCAGCCACCGAAGAACTCAACTCATTATCCCAACTGCCCTCTTTAGGGCAACCACTCTGATTATTTCTACGATTCCATAATTCATGAAAGTACTTTACCTATATTACTCCATAGCTTACGTATGTGTCTACGTATATAAGTTCGCGCCAAACATAAGCGCCTATTTGTTGTCATTAATGCGCGCGAATAAATATTAACTGGCTAACAGCTTTGCAAAAACACTTGTGGACTTGTAAGCATGTGTGTGTGTGTGTGTGTATGTGTGTGTGTACTGATTGGTTCCTGGTCAGCTAGGCTGACCCATAGTTGATAACACGCTGTTTGTTCAACAGCTGTCTTGGTCAAATTTGAATTTGGCCAAGCCAAAATTTCTGGGAGGGGGCCTAGTAAAAATTTAATTTTCAAATTTAAAATTAATGACCAAGCACCCCCTTTTTATTTTAAAATTATTGCCTTATTATGTAATCACCTAATTAGGTAATTACATAAACGTTACATAATAATTTATGTAATTAATTACATAATTATTACATAATTATTATGTAAACAGTGACAGCTGTCAATCAAAATTGACAACTGTCAATCAAAATTGACAGGTGTCAATCATTATTGACAGCCATCAATCATTTATGACGTCATCATGATGTCACATGACGTCATATGACGTAATCACTCCGGAGGCTCCGGCTCCGGGAGGTTCCAGAACGCCCATTTTATTACTACTCGTGGGTTTGCGTACACATAAAATTCCTCCGCGCATTGCGAAATTTTATTAAATTGTTCGTAATATGAGCTCAGTAGCTGCATTTTAGTGTGCTAAGAACGTTTTTATTGATTTTTTGAAGGTTGCATTCTCACGGCTTGGTACGCTGCAGAATGTATAAGCGTTATTTTATGTGCATACGTACTGTCCGTAGAGTGTCCGTAGCAGTATGAATTAATACTGCTGACGGACACGGACACGGACTAATGTTACGGACAACCTTCCGGACACGGACACGTACTAGGACACGGACAAATACGGACAGTTCCGCACTACTGTGAACCAGGCTTAAATCGGGACCAGTGGCATACTGAGGGGGGGGGGGGGCATATGTAAGTCCCGCTATAGAGATTTTAACCCCTTTCCAACATTTGGATAAAACTTAGTGCGAAGAAAAGACAATATTTTGAACATGGGATTCGAACTCTGATACATAGTTTGAGGAGCAAAAATCTTAACCACTTGACTACCAGCTCATGTAAATTTGAACTCTAAAACATCTTTATAAACTTTTAGTATATTTCAGGTTGGTATAAAAATTGAAAACCAAGTATTTTTCACGCAAAAATGTGTTAAATAGCCCAAAAATAACAATGGAATAATTACCGCAACACAAGCCTACGACATTCTTTCACTCGTAGTCGAGTTCGTCCGTGATTGGCTGTTCTTCGTGTCACATGTAGTCACTGCCGTATTTTGATTGGCCGAGTTGCTTAGGGACAGGGAAAAAGTAGAACATTGCTCAACATTGCTTAGGGACATAGGGACAGTCCTTATGGCTGCTTAAGGACCTTCCATAAGCTGCTTAGGGACAAGTATGAATCAATCGCAGCTTAGGAACAGGGAAAAGGAAAAGGACACTTCGGAAGTATTTATTAATTTTTTATAAGGACAGGGACAAACCGTAAGGACAGGGACAGTCTTTAAGGACGAGTATGAACCGGGCTTAATTTTCGCCTATTTGTCGACTATTTTCCGACTACTTTTCGACTACTCTTCGGCTGTTTTTCACCTTTTTTTCGACTACTTTTCGACTTTTTTTTGACTATTTTCCGACTGTTTTACGCCTTTTTTCGACTGTTTTTACTTATTGCCATAAGTTTTGGAACGTCTACTTTTGACTATTTAGCGACTATTTGTGACTATTTGTCGACTATTTAATAGAGATCGGCCGCTAAGCCAAGTGTCGGCCCGGGCCCGGCCCTGGCCCGGCATCGGCCCGCGGCCCGCCACCGGCCCCAGGCCGCGTGGCAACGGGCCGGCCCCAAGCCGGCCCGGGGCCGTTGCAGTCGGCCCGGGGCTGGCCCGGTCGGCCCGGTCGGCCCGGTCGGCCCGGTCGGCCCGGTTGGCCCGGTCAGCCCCAGCCGGCCCGCTGTTTGCCGGGAATCGGTCCGGGACCGGCCCGGTCGGCCCGGTGGGCCCTGGTTGGCTTGATCAGTAATGAAGACTGAGACCTGCCGCGTAGCAGGTTTCAAATTTCAAAAATTTCTAAAACCATGGTTTAGGAAAATCCACGAAATTTGTAACAAATCAGGAGATATTTCGTAATGAAATTATGTGCAAATCATATAAAAACGTACGCAAAACCATGGTTTAGTAAAACCACCTTTGTGAAACCCACCCTTAAGGTCCAAGAACGACTGCACTAATAATTTACTTACAACTGTAAATTTTTGCATTACAAACACAAAGCTGCTTCTTAGAGGAGCAGTGTTATTCCCCAGCTGTTGCTTTGATAAGATAGCGCGAGCTCTCGGACCTTACACTCTAGCTGTAGAATGAATCAATGAGTAGCAGCTGCCGAACGTAAAGCAAACAAGCTCTTCTGCTGAGTGAGAAGTGGTTAAATTGTGAGGTCTGAGTGTCAATATTCCAGAGGAAATATTAAACGCGGCCATTATCTGTGGTCCTGTGGATAAAATATTTTTTTAAATCAACTAAAGTTATACACATTGTAGACACATTTACTGTTCATTTGTATGAAAGCCTCTCAAACCGAAAAAATTGGTGATTTTTAACAGGTTTTCAAGTTAAAATTTCAAAGCATATTTTTAAAAAACATTAGGTCTCACCGAGATTCGAACTCGGATAACTGGATTCGAAGTCCAGAGGGCTAACCGCTGCACTATGAGAGCCTGTTAGATAGAATCATAACTTAAATAATGTACACAACTTTTTTTGTGAGCGACTGAGCTCCATCTTCATTTGCCGAATCTAAGATTTGAATAGTGACAATTGAATTAATGCAATTTGATAAAACGTTCAAGATAACATCAAGTAGAGTTGTTTTGCTGATACAGTTGCTCTGCTGATTAGCTCCATGACAAATTTTTGTTGTTTTATAGATGCCTTCTTAGCAGCAACCGGTTAGCTCAGTTGGTTGAACCATGGATTTAGAGTCCGAATGTTAGTGGTTCGATCACACTCCGGCGCTTCAGTTTTGCAGTTCGATGCTAGAATTGTGTCATGGCTGAAAATCTCTCAAGTTAGGTAGATGCATAGGTAGAGAGAAGACGGGAGGTACCTGCCTTTCTAGTGTTAATAATTAACACTAGAAAATTGACCTACCCGAAATAAAAGAAGGAGGATCTGAATCAGGTTTGGCGCGATAGCGCCAAACCTATAATAGGATAAAATCAGCTGAATGCGACTTTTTACTATACAAATCATAATTTTACTATACAATACGTCCACACTGAAGCTTCTAATTTAGTACACTGATGGTAATGGCAAATACACATAATTGGTGCAAAAAGCAAGTATATTGATTGAGTTTGAATGAAGTTATGAATCTTAAAAAATTTCAAAAAACTTCGCGTCTCTTTTTACTTTTTTCAGCCAACTTTTCTCAGCATCTGCTGAACAGTTTTTCATTATCATGGGCTCTATCAATGTGGTCTGTCATGCCATAACTTTTCTCCTATTTTCGTATTGAACGGTTGTGTTTTCGCTGAGAAATGTGAAAAAAACCTCATTTTTAACGCATTTTGTGAAAATGGTGAAGTTCACTAACTTCTCAGTACAGTTGTTAGAAGCAATAAAACCTATGTGTATATTATGTGCAACAATTTGCAAGTCAGATTTACTTGTTTAGTTGTGAAAGTGCGTGTTATTTTTTATTTTTTAAATTCGATACTATGGTGAACGTCATTTGAATTAGGAGGTTTGTTGCTTCATAAACTTTCAAATTTCAAATTTTAAATTTGTCTTAGATAGATAGACGTACGTAGTGGCAGTCACATGACGTACAATGTACATACGTTATTACTATCGTAAGTTATGATTTTTTTCCTCATTTTTTTGTGTTGAAAATCTATATTTTTAAATCCTAGTCAAGTTGTAACACCCTCAGAATTTATAAATCCCTATAACGAAGCAAACCAGCATAGGCGTGGTAGTCCAACGGTTAAACTTTTTCACGTCCGTTCACCGAAAATGTGTCGACTCGACACAAGTCAGTAACCTGATTTAGAGACTAGAAACGGCTGTTTGAGCAAATTAAATTTTCTTTTCGTTAATTTTTTTGTACATTGACTGAATTTTACCAATATAGTCAATCACAGTCAGATAATTTGTTTTAGTTTAATTTAATAATGCTTTTAATGCCTTTAATGCCCAGAGTATCTCTCTCTGGGCAACCTCCATCTGGCACCTTCTAGATTTTTGGCCATTGCTCGAGCTACGTAATTTACTTTACTTTACTTTAATTTGGAAAAACCTCATCCTAGAGTATCAATACAGCAACGGGGTCTTTTCCGTTATTCGCCCACCAGTCCGTAATTTGGAATTTACAGAGCCGATTTGAATAATTTTTGCACCAATGCATTTCTCTTGACCTCAGGACTTCAAAAATGCAAGTTTTAAAAAATTTTAAATTTTTCTAAAAAAATTTAAATTTTTAAAATTTCATACAAAATGCAGATTTTTTCATTTTCTGAGGTGAGGAAAGTGTTCTATACAAGAATTTGTGGGTTTTGGATCGCGTCCGTGTAGAGGGCATTATGCCTTGAAGGGCTGGCCCCCCTTCCACGGATATTAGTCACTCTTGAAGTGGCACCCCTGACGCTCCAGGGCTTTGTAACGCAGGTGAGCACCGCACCCGAGGGCGGACACGCCAAAGGATAGTTATCTATCCGCGGGTCACCTTTAGCTTACCTAAACCTCGGACTAAAATAAGTCCAGTCCGTTTAATCCGGTAAAGAAATAGGCCCTTGCTGAGTAAAATGTGTCTCCATGTGGCCTTGCAGCCGCCAATCTCTCCAAGCGAAAGCAGTATCCCGGAGTCACACATCTTTGGCTTCAGTTCAGAGTTGAGATCAGCCGTTTACTCAACATGCCAGACTGACCGTGTTGATTGTTTTTACGCATTCCTTGGATAATTATTTTCAAAGCAAAAAATTTTACTGACTGTGCACTTTTCGTTATAAACCTACTTTTAATTTCTGAAGCCGAAAAATTATAAAAACTAGATAAGAAAAATGCCCTGCGGGACGCTGGTAGCATAATAGGCCAATTTGCAATATCCATTTATATCATCCATTGTATAATAACCGAAACTGAAGCTGAAAAATGACCTGTTAAAAGTTTGCAAACTAGAGCATTTTGACTGAGCAATAGGCCGACTGCTGCGCCCTATTATTGCGGGCAAAATCGGTTAGTGATAGTAGGTCTTTCTTGCTCAACAACTTGCAGTCTACAGGAGCCATTAATCGACAGAAGTAGGTAGTATATACATACATACCTACTTAATAAGCATAGTATGGTCCTGTCCTGTCTGAATTATTGTGTATTGCCAAGAGTACGTAATAGAGAAACTATGACACTTTTTCTTATTCTAGCTAATCGGCCGGAACAATGCTCCTGCCGAAATAACTGTTTTACGCCTTGATTTCCGGTAGGGGGAATTTAATTTTTTTCGCCTTGATTTTTACCCTCCCCCCTCGAATCAAGACACGTCCTGATTTAGGGGGGGTACACCTCCTCGTTTCGGCACACCACCAGCTCACTACAGGTGCCCCCCAGAAATCAAGACACTGCCCAGATTTGCAGGGAAGGTTCCCCCTTGAATCAATTTGAGCGAAAGTGGGCAAAAATGGCACTCGACGAAAATTTCTCAAAACTTTTGAATTTTTATCAATAAGGGCGCAGGGTCCTCAACATTTGGCTGGAAAGCACAAAATTTTTAACACCATTCTGTGTATGCCCAGACTAAGCCCAAGATGCCCAGCTATACAACCGTGGTGCCCGCAATAATAGGGCGCAGCAGTCGGCCTATTGCTCAGTCAAAATGCTCTAGTTTGCAAACTTTTAACAGGTCATTTTTCAGCTTCAGTTTCGGTTATTATACAATGGATGATATAAATGGATATTGCAAATTGGCCTATTATGCTACCAGCGTCCAGCAGGGCATTTTTCTTATCTAGTATAGTATATACGCCGCCCCCTATACGCGGCCCCTGAGGGGGCCGCGTAAAAAACTGAAACTTGTATCAATTTTGTTGCAGCTGGAGTGCACCCCACCAAATAAATCAATATATAAGCTTAGGCATTTACAAAAAGCTTCAACTGCATTGTTGCAGCGCACTTGAGTTAACTTATACCCTTAAGCCTGAGATACATAAGTATAGTCTACCCGCCGTTGGTTTTAGTTCCCGTTCATAGCGCTTGCTTTTAAATACATTCATATTAAACTGAAGACAAAGCTCGCTAGTTGCCGTTAAGACCAGATGCTCTACGGGGGTTTGTTTGCGACGTCCAGTTAACTTCATTTGATTGGTTCGAGGCTGAAGCTCCACCCCGCGGCCCGGTCGGCCCGGCCAGCCCGGTCGGCCCGGTCGGCCCGGCCGGCCCGGTCAGCTCGGGCCGGTGGCGGGCCGCGGGCAGCAGTTCAGCCGGGCCAGGCCGGGGCCGGGCCGTCTGACTGAGCGTCGGCCCGGGGCCGGCATGGGCATCGCCCGGTCGGCCCGGTCGGCCCGCGGCCCGCCACCGGCCCCGGCCGATCTCTACTATTTAACGACTGTTTTTGTCTTTTTAACGCATTTTTAACGACTATTCTTGCACTATTTTTCGTTTAATTAAATTAGGCGTTTTTCAGTCGTTAAAAAGGCGTTAAAAAGACGCCATTTTCTCCCTGTGTTAACTGTGTGTTCGGTAAAGCCCGGTTCATACTCGTCCTTTTCCTTGTCCCTATCGTTTTGTCCTTCAGCGATTCCAAGAAAACTGCCTGACCAAATAAGCCAACTTTTCACATGAATAAAGTTTGGATCACCTGCAAATCGTATGCAAAAAATTAGCCAGAACGCTTGTGTCAATTATTCACAGTAGCTGACCAAAATTTGTCCTTGTCCTTGTTCCTGTGTCCTTGAGGACAAGTATGAACCGGGCTTAACAAATAAAGCTAATTGCTGTGCGTGATGATAGTAGTAATCATGTTCTTTTACATGTAAACGACCGCTACTCAGTATTTGCAGTCAATCTGCCAAAAATTATACTGAGTTATAATAAAAACTGTAGAGGACGTATGTAGTTACCATACCACCTCCATCGTATGTATGTATGATAATTGACAACCAAGCCATGTTAGTTCTTGAATCCGGACATAGTAGTTTTAGTAATGTCTTGAAATGAGAATACACTACTTAACAATTTTATTTATTCAATAAATTCGCTAATTAACGCACTTTAAACATTAGTTTATTCACATATTATGTTTATAAAGTTATTTTAGAAAATGGTTAAAGTAATTTGAATTATAGCTAATGCTTGGCTTCGAGTTCGAAAATTGTTGTCCAATTAATTCCAGCACGAACGTCCAATGACGATGCAGAGGTTCGGGAAAAGTATGGGAAAAATTCAAACGTGTACTTATTCAGCGTAAAAACACGTATTTTGTAGGTTTTCACATGCGCTGAGTTTTTGACATTTTCCAAGCAAAAAACATCTTCAACTTTTTCAACAAGTTTAATCATTTTATTGTTTAATCGTTCGTTTAATCGAAAATCATTTTTTGTCATATATTGGGGCTAACTCTACACGAGGCCGAATCGTCGGCAGGCCGAAAATGTTGCACGAGACCGAATCGTCTCGATGCGAGACCGAATCGTCTCGATGCCGAATCCTCACCACACCGAGAATTGTCAGGCCGAATTATGTGTTTGTCGCCTGTCTAGCTGCTTCTGTGGCATTTTTTATGAATTTATTTTAATCATATTTTTTATTTATCGTCTAATATTAACACAGACATAATAATATATTTTATTCATATCTTTTTTGTTACATATCTTGCTTATTTTGGCCAAAAAATGATGATTTTTTTCCGATTATGAAATAGGCAGAATAAACTTAAAAAGTCCAATTTTTATGTTTTTTACGCAACAGATATTTACACTCCCCCACAGTTTTGGAGTAGAGCACTTTAAGTTAAGCATTTTTTGTAATAGAACCCATATCCACAAACTTAAATTTTCTGAGCTATGAGTTATGACCCCTTGAAAATTGCATTTTCAGTGTTTTTGGAAGAGAAGAGAAGCCAAAGTGTGAAGCCAAAACTGCACCTACGCCACCCCGCCTAGAAACGCCCCTGAATGTATTATAATAAGTAATTGATAACATAATCCGCAATTTATGTATATATATACCAGTTGCTATAGAATCATTGCTATGACCTCATTCTTGGATGACCTGATTTTGGAAGGAAACGGCGCAGGATCTTTCACAGATGGTTCATCCATCCTTTCCCATTTTGGACTTGCTGACTTGTTGCTAGCCTGTACCGAAGAAATAACTAGCTGCGCTTCTGGTGTTAAGCCCGCGCCTGTTCAGCAGTTCTTACGTCGCGGTTAGCATTAGTGTGTAGTGTGTATATACTGTGTAGAAAGCTTTTAGTTAATAGTAGTGTATATATGTATTAGGTGCAGATCCGGCGGGGGGGGATTCAAACTCACATTTTTTCAACGTAAAATCACGTTTTTATAGGTTTTCGGGCGCGCCGAGCTCGTTTTAGGACTTTCCCAGCAAAAACGTGGAATTATTGGTTTTCGAAAAAATTCAAATTTTGTCGAAAATCATAATTTGTCGACATTCTGGGGCTAATTTTCTAAAAT
This sequence comes from Trissonchulus sp. WLG1_4, assembly GCA_030248245.1. NCBI lineage: Eukaryota > Metazoa > Nematoda > Enoplea > Enoplida > Ironidae > Trissonchulus > Trissonchulus sp. WLG1_4. The sequence continues at coordinate 9,874 of JASANF010013862.1, forward strand.
TTTCACCGATACAGTCGTAATATCAGTCTGAAGTTTGATCATCATAACGTAACTTATAATAATTATTATAAAAATGCCCTTTCACCAAGGGCTGCAGTGTGGGTAGAATAGGAAATTTGGCTGATCTTATAGCGGAAAAATGCTAACAAGCTTGTCAAACACACGGGACAAGTTTTGCAGCCGAATAAGGAAACTCAGCTTGCTAAATGAAGCGGACAAGAGTTGCGTCAGAATAGCAGTCGCCCGACACGTTAGTGCTTTCTGCACCCTATTCGCGCGAAGAATTAGGAAAAACATTTTTGACGCTTACTAGCACTCAGGACTTGGGGTCAGGTGTATAGATTATAAAGTATTAATACTCTACAGATACATACAGGTATATATTTCATTTAAATTTCTCCTACGCGCAATCTATTTATGATTTGTATATAGACAACTTTCTCGAAAACTACAAATGAGTAATGGCGTAATCCAACTTAACATTGTATTAATATTATATAGACATTAACTACTAATATTCAATACGAAGCATAAAATGTTACAATACAACCGTATAACTCTAGTTAATACAAATAACCATAGAATTGATATAAGCTTAAACTAAATGAATGGCGATCGATTGATTATTATATATAATATCAGCTAAATTTATCCGCTATATCAGCCAAATTTCCTATTCTACCCACACTGCTGCCCTTGGTGAAAGGGCATTTTTATAATAATCCTATTTCTTTTTCCGCTGCAGCTATTTTACGTGACGACAGGAAAGCTGACACTTGAATTGTATATTTGTATGAAAATAATACATTCTGAAAAGTGAGCATTAATTTTGGTCAAAGTGACGTTATATTCGTGTTCGGCAACTCAAATTAACCTTTTTCACAGTTATTCAAAAAATTTGAAAATATTTTAAAATTTGGTCAAATTGACCACTCTGACACTTTGCTAGGGCTACCAAAGTGGACCAGTGCACACCATGCGGACCAAAGAATATCAACGGACACCCCCTATCGACATCAAAATCTCAATTTCGAAAATTTGCCCCATTTTGACCCCCTTAGGGGGGTACCCTGAAGGGGCCATACTATGGGGAGTTTCAGAGGGGTCCTAGACGAAAATGGACCTCGGATTTGTGTTCAGGGCCCCAAATTACCCTTATGGACATCAAAATATCAATTTCGAAAATTTGACCCCTTACGACCTTCTAGGGGGGGGTACCTTGAGGGGGCCGTAGGGGGGTTCAGAGGGGTCCTAGACGAAAATGGACCTCGCATTTGTGTTCAGGGGCCCAAATTACCCCTAGAGCCATCAAAATCTCAATTTCAAAAATTTGACCATTGAGGACCGCCTGGTTGCCGGGGGGGGGGGGTACCCTGGGGGGCCGTATAGGCGAGTCCAGGGGGGTGATAGGCAAAAACTAACCCCAGATTCGTGTTCAGGGGCCCAAACAACCCTAGTAGCGAGATTTTAGGAAGAAAAGTACACTTAGTACCCTAGGTGGTCACTTTTTGATGAGACCTGAGACCTCTGCCAACTTGCCTGGGGTGCCAAAGTGCAACACCATACACGACGCTGACCAAACAATACCAACTGACACTCCTGCACGTATTTATTGTGACATCGTAACAATACAGCACGAGGATTAGCCATTAAAGCGTTATACATTGACAAAGTCATAAAAAACCATGTTTTCAAGGGTGCCAGAGGGGGGTACACCAGTTCTGGCTATCAAGAAAATCTGACTGCAAAACTAATAGCACCCTGCAATGCGCAGTATATATATGGGTTTATATTCGCATACAAAACGACAGACCTCCATCTATATATAACCGTCTTGGCTGTACTGTCTATAGGTAGCCTACCACCTTAATACACGTGAATTACCTTCCGAGCCCTCTCCCCAGGGCTACAGTTGCACGATCGACTTCAAAATAGCAGATGCACTATAGCGCCACTACATTACCCTGTATACAAGAGATGGAAGCTACCTCACTTGCGTGACTTCTCAAAAGTTGGCTAGAAATTTTTCGGACTTATTTTTTTCGGACCCCAAAAAAGGGGTTCCCCCCTCCCAGCAGAGACCGAACGGGGACGAAATTGAAAAAAGTGGCCCGTTACTTTGCAACTTTGGTCGAACTAAATGTGAAAAACATAATCATGACAACCCTACAAGCGTCCGGTCCGGTAGAGCTGTTGAAAAAAAAAGACGGAAAGTGTCAAGTTTGCAAAAGTCTTTTTATCATATCTCAAGTTAGACTCAACCAATCTCTCCGAAATTTTGCACGCATATAGCCTTCCACTAGGCGGATACACACACCAAATTAAAAGTCATTCGCTTGCATATATTTTAAGTTATTAAAAAATTAAATTTCAAAAATACGCATTGAGTGGATTTTCTTTTATTCTAGGGTTGGGCGCTGTCGCGCCAACCCTGATATTTGTAATTCAGCTTTGTTTCCAAAATATTCTGCTCATTTACACCAAAAATTACTCCCCAGCCTAATCTTGACCTATATATTATATTTTAATAATTAATATACATGTATCGTCAAATTAGATTATTAATTTTACTTTAGTTGCTGTCTTACTTTATTATGCGTGACCTGTTTTTAGGCTTGAAAAGGTTTTAGGCTTGCTTGTTTTTAGGCTTGAAAACAGCTGAATGTTTGCGAAAAGCGCTACCTTGTTTATCAAACTACGACGTTGGTCGAACCATTGCTAATGGGCAGTTTGCTCAGATTCGGCATGTCCGCCACAAAGTGCATGAGGAGGAGTATGCCCTTAAGATTTATAAAAAGAAAACGCTGTTGCAATCTCTGGTGTGTTTAATATTTAATTTGTGCCATTCTAGACCTAATTTGAAGTAGATTAATGAACATGTCATACATCGGGATCGAAATTGTGTGTTCCCTCCCTCTGATCGGCCAAAAATTTCCTACATTTTGGAACAAATTTTGAAAAAACTGCCACTTTTACAAAACTGCTCAAATTTTGGGGACCCTTCTGTCGGTCCTTCGATTGTGGGAAGGGGTCGCTCCTCATGCATGTATGGAATAAATATCATAAATTTTTGGGATGTCCTTGACTTGTTATAAGTGTATAATTGTATGAAACAGATATTTGATATTGTCTATTTTGCTTGTTTGTGTCCTTCCTGTGATGGGCTTAAGATTGATATTATTGTTATTGTTTGTGCTAGAAACCCTGTTTCGAGGCTGAACGGGATCTCCTATCGGCAGCCAACAGCGAATGGATTCCAACTCTGTTTCTTTCCTGGAGTGACTCCAACCATTTGTATCTCCTGCTGGAACGGGCACCGGGTGGAGATTTGTTGGGTCTGTTGTCGCAAAAGTCCCAGTTCAGAGAACGTGATATCCGGTTGTATACCGCGGAGCTTTTGGAAGCCATTAATTACGTGCACACACTGGGCTATGTTCACAGGTTTGTCCCATGTATGTATGTATTTGTATATATGTCGTGTGTGTGTGCGTGCGTCTGTGTGTGTATTTTGAGGAGAGGTCCATTCGCTATCAGAGCCTGCATCTGCCCTCCGCTTGATATGGTAGCTTTCGGATGGCTTGTTGTTGTGAAATAAATACGATTTTTACCTTTTTCTGTCGAAATATGACAAACTCGATTTTGGATGGGGTGTGGGGACTACCTGTCTGAAAACATAAGATTCTCTCTGATTGTTTTTAAATTTACAGACAATACAAAGTAACCATACATGTAACAGCACCGAAATTTTGGGTACCCCTCCCCCCCTTGGTGGGACCACCCCTCCCCTGCGTCAATTCATCTTTGACCCCCTCCCTCCCCAAAATGACGCTATTTTTACCTTTTTTGACCAAAAAACACCGATTTGAACAATTTTTGGCGGAAATTTTGGTAAAAATTGCTTAAATTTTACAAAAAAATGCTAATTTTTTCTAATTTTGGCCAAAATTTTACTCCCGCCGGGACCCTCCCCCCTCTTTCCCCCCTGGCAGGACCCCCCCTCCCTCCCCCGGGACCGAATTTTGGGGGGGGTCTTCCCCCCCCCCATCCCCCCCCCCCCAACTACATGTATGAAAGTGACGTCCCTAAAGGTATATACATCGCGAAGGTAGAGCCGAAGCTGTTGGCTAGGCCCTTCGGGATCTCCTTAAATTTTCATATCCTATTCGAATGGTGTATTTAACATTGATGTGGAAAGACCCCCAACACATGGAATGTTTTAAGTGGAGGGGGGGGGGGCGCCCCCCCATTTGGTCGGCACACCTTCCATTTTGGACTTTCGCCCCCCATTGTATGACGCCCCGTTTCAATGGGGTGAAGCACCATAGCCCAAAATTTTTTCAGGAAGGACGTTTTCGCGAACTTTTTGCTGTAACAATGACGTTTTGGTCGGGTTTTTTTAGTACTTTTTGGCTAAATTTAGTATTAGCGTAGCTATAATAACGTATTAAAACGTAACATTTAACATGTGTCGTATAATCACAATTTTTTCCTGTGAAAAATAGTGTTTTATCGTGAAATTGGTGTTAGCCCCATTTTGGTTGACGCCCCCCCATCGATGGGGGGCTCCCGCCTCCCACCATAAAATTTTGCCTAAAAATATGAGAGAACACTACGCCTGTATGTGCCTACATCAACTTATTGTATTAATTTTCGTTCTCATTACAGATCCATCCAGCCAGAACACATTTTGTTGGATAAAAATGGTCACGTGAAACTCGCCGGGTTTAAGGATATGTGGTTGGAACAACTGAAACTGCCTTAGTAAGTTCCATTAAGTTTGCTGGTTTTGAATCAGTTTAAATTATTATTTCTCGGCCCTTCTTCACGTACTCCCATCGCTTGAGCAACTCGATTACATTGGAAACAAGTTCACGCTGTGTGCGCTCGGATGATTTGTTCAAATTTTGACAGACGTATAAGGCTAACTATATTTGTCTCAAACTTGGATGGTGCATTTTGTTTGGTACCTTTCAGGATCAAATAAAATTGTTAATTCAAAAATTAATGATGAATATTGTAGTTGTATAATATATTATATAATATACTGGCGGGTTATTTATCGTATTGATTATTGCGTCTTATCTAAAATTATATGTATAGTACAAAATACTAAATGAAAGAGTAATGATGCACACTTTAAAAGCGTAGTCAGAAGTTGTTCGTTCTAAATCTCATAGTTGCAAATTTAGCCCTTCTCTAATTGATTTCAGTTACAAGCCGATTGCAATCTCTTGTTGACTGGCTGCTCCAGCCCTGAGCTGTGCTGACCAGCCTGCAGAAATCAAAAGGGACTGGCTATAATCACAAATCTGATTTTTGGTCACTGGCTGTGGTGGCTTACGAGCTGGCCTATGGTCGCACACCGTTCGCTCCTGCTAAATTAAACCTAGTCATATCAAATGTTAATAATTATAAAGTTTGTTTTTCCTGTTCATTTTTTAATCAATTCTTGCATTTCTTAAGATTTAGTAAGTTTCTTTTCTCTGAGTTTTATTAAATTGTTTGTGTATAATCATTTAAATAATATATGGACAACAGTAAAAATACAAAGCAGTGTTGTAGAAGACAAGAAAAAAACATATGTTTGTTTGGCTTTTTTGGTTACATTGATGTCTGTTTTATTTCTTATGTATTTAGTTTTTTTCTTTCTATTTTCTTTTAGTGGATGAATTAATATTAGTAACGGTGGTCAATTATTCATTATTTTAGCGCACTATCTTTCCTTTCCCCACAGTAACCACGTCAGCAGTTCTTTAGTCGACCTGGTAGGTTCCCTGCTCACGTCGCAGTCCGAGCATAAGGACTACAAAGGGATGATTTATATGCGCTTCTGGTCTGACTTGGATTAGAAATATTTAGAGAAAAGGAGTGTACTTATCTTTGATGACCTTAAATAGCAGCTGACTTGAACCGGTGTTAGGTCGTATGAAGTAAGCCTCTAATCAGAAACCTACTAAAACCTAAAACCACGCAAAAGGAACTGGTTAGAGGGCATGGATTCGATTTTTGCGACTAATTGGTTTTCTCTTGGATGCTGACTAATCTTTCTTTTCATGATGAAATCTTTTATATTGTTTTTTTTAAGTGTTAACCTTCGTTAATCGGATTAATGATGTTAGGACGTCCAAGACAATTGAATTAAATAAGCAACTACATAAAGAGTTAGAAATGAGTAAAGTATTAACTTTGGCTTATTTCCTAAACATTTTTCTGTTAGCGAAATTTGCAGAATCAGCCCCAGTGATATTCGACAACGTTCTGAATCTGAATTCATGGTTCGTGCCCTCCGAGGATAAGTTCGAGCTGCCGTTGATGATGCCACCTCCCCCCGCCCGACCCGGGCCCCAACAGGTGATGCTGACGGACCGGTGCTCATCACTGGCAACCAGCTGGCTTTCGTTGGTTCTGGCTACAGCCGGATTTAAGCTGAGCAGGCCAGGGCTAAAAAGTCAACGAACCAATTATTGTCCGGTGATGACGAGTGGTCAATGTATAGTACATGTTATGTGTAGACTCTACTTCCATACAAATTCTATCGTGTGGCCTGTTTAGTACCTTAAAATTAGGTGTATGAGACAGTAGTTGGCTTTGACTCTAAGAGTTATTTTACACGTAAAAAAAGGAGGCGTGGAAGTTCAGTCATAGAAGGCCGTTTTCCATGATCCGATTTTTTCATTCAATTTTCGGATTACTATTTTGACCATTTTTTATTTCCTTTGAACGGTCGCGTAAATTGAATAGTTCACGAATAAAGTGATTTACTGAATAAATTTCAATGATTTAGGGTTAATAAGGTCTTTTTGATTATAAAATAAAAGTATAATAATGTTTCTGCATGCTTGTTTCGGAGAGCGCTCCAACTGGCTCGATAAATATATTGGACAATGTGAATGAAGAACTGCAAACGTTGCGCGGAAAGTCGACTCGCCAAGAGTCAAAGGCGATTGATTTGAATCAGCGCCTAGAACAGCAAGAAAATCGGACTTTTGGCCAAAGAAGACCAGTTAAAACAGTTGCTGGAAGACCGTAGTATGCTCGAATGCTCCAATCGCTAATTCCAACTGCAGTTGGCAAAGTATTAAGTAGCTACAGTATAGTATCGTCCCAAACTTTATTGGGGCAAATTGGAAATTTTGTATTGAAATTTTTAAACATTTCGAATAAAACTGATGTTGGACATCTTTTCAGATCTATCGTGTCTTTTACGCGTTAGGTTTTGATGAAGGCTTATTTATTACTATTTTCATCTTTTCTCTCTATTTGTGTTCTGGCTAAAACAGCCGACTAAAAACTGAAAAAATTTTGATGCAA
>JASANF010013863.1:0-12719 GCA_030248245.1 Trissonchulus sp. WLG1_4
CATAAAAATCCTTTTTTCATTGAAAGTTGATATTTAGTAGAAACACCGTCCTCTGGCTCGTTTCCCCGTTGTTTCAGAACTGCTTTGTCTCGTAAAAAAACATAAGTATCAAATTTACAGCACATGGTTCTTGAATTCAAGACTGCGTTTACCAGTAAAGCTTTGGAGCAACACAGCAGTAGATGTGTCGGAAATTAGGATTGCAAATCACATATCCACAAATAACGGCCGCGTTTAATATTTCCTCTGGAATATTGACACTCAGTCCTCGCAATGCAACCCAATCTCACTCAACAGAAGAGCTTGTTGTCTGTGAGATGCAAAAACCGCTTGTAAATAGCTTCTAAAACATCAAAAAAAGCTGCAAATACGAAACTACTACCTTAAGTGATCATAATTTATGTACATTTCATGCGAAACATACGTAAAACCATGGTTTAGTAAAACCAACTTAGTGAAATCTATTCCAGGCGTCAGACTGCATAATTGAGGGCGTTGGATGTCATCATCCGACGCGTTTGAGTTTATTACGAGTCTCGACGCCTAAAATTTAGTCTAATTTGAAATCGACTGTAACTTAATGACAATTTTAATGCGGTTTTGATGCCAGTAGCAAAAGTTGCAATCTTAGAGCAGCAAGTATATATTAAAAGCATTACAAAGGTATCAGAATGAACATTACTAAAACGATTAATGCATTATAAGCTGTATGTTGTTACGTTATAAGATGTATGTTCTAAAGCAACAACCGGATACACGGTTGACAATACTTCAATTGTGTTACATGCAATTATAGTCAACAAAGTTATAGCTTATGCTTTCTTAAACATCATTTCATAACTTAATTACAATTACTGCTATAAAACTTTCATATATTAGCTATGGTGTTTCAAACTATAGCCTAAGTGCAGGCAGCATTACCTAGGAATTATAAGGATGAAGTGTTAGGCAAGTGCCTAGCAACCCAACCCAACTCCATTTATCACCAGTAGCCATTGGTAGACTGTTTGACTTATTATTGTTTCATGACTGCTAGTTTGTCTAGTATCTAGATATACATGTATATTATGGTTAGGTTTTTTTTGATAGCTAGTTTTATAACAGTTGAAACGTTTAAGAGTGGACAAACTAACAGTTTAAAATAGATTTTTGCCCATTAGTTATTGCTGTGTTGGAATCAATTTTGGAAGTTTGCAGTTCTTAACTAAAGTCTGACAAAAAATAGTTGCACCAGTTAAGAAAACAAACATGTGATTTTGTTACGGCAGAGTACGGCAAGTAGTCGCAGATTTGGAAGTCCTGAGAACAGCGAAACCAGAGTTGGACGCGGGGCGGGCAGTCCGCAGATTTTTGGCGCCAACTATGACAATAGTAGTTTCTTAGCAGAAAATTTTTTGCTAAGTCGTTCAGTCAATATTTCACTTATTCAAATAGATCTAGTACGATAAGAGGTGCAGATTATTATTCTCAAAACTAGATAGCCTGGGGTAGTACTAGAATTTTCAAAAGGGGGTCGAACCTCGAAATTTTTTTCCTCAGCAGTCATCATATATGTATACATGTTGCAGCTTGCGGATGTCGAGGGGCGCGGCCCCCGAAGCAAAAATTTGTTGCACTTTTTGAAGATGTGGTTCACATAGCAAAATGTGATTTCGTTCAATTTACTAACAAAAACCCATTAGTTCGGTTGCTCGATAGCGGCAACTTCCAGAAGTCAAACTTTCCCCATGTCTATATTCTACCTATGTTTTTTTCAGGGCGGCGTGTAGCCAGGGGTCTGAGGGCTTCAGCCCCCAGAATCCTATTATTTTTACACTTATTAGCGAAGTGGCTTACATAACAAAATGTAAATTTGGTCATTTAAATTAAATAAACTAACTGTTGCGCGGGTCTAGGGGCGGCAGCCGTCAGAAAAAATGAATGTTTTTTTGAATTTTCGGACAACGGGATTTGAATTGAATTGGAGTTGAATTTGGTCAACTGGAGACGTAATCAAATAAATTTTCCGACAGGTAAATTAAAAACAAAAGGTGGGAACTTCATATCAGACAGTATATTACACAAGTAAAATGCAGCATAATGTACTCTAGTAGACATGCATATAAAGGCTTTCATGAAAGTTAATAACAAGGAATAGTAAGCCACAGAGTTTGCAGGGGCCTGGGGGCGGTAGCCCCCAGAAAAAAATTTCAGAATTTTTTGATTTTTAGACCAAATTTTGTCAATTGGAGACGTATCAGATATTTTTTTGGCCGGGCTATAAAAACCAAGGGGGGACCCTTGTCGACAATTTCTTCAGGTTCCAGTTTTCGCGGGTCGGAAAATTTTTTTTTCGACCCGCGCAGCCTGAAGTGGGTACCCGCGGGTCGACCCACGGCTCAAATTTTCCGACCCAACCCAACCCAACCCGCGGGTACCCGCGGGTACCCACGACCCGCGTCTACCCCTGGTCAAGCATAAACGTATTCGCAATTTTGCCATCTAAACTGACATATAGGACCTTAAAAAACGGTCAAAATATACTTTAAATTTTTTGCTGCTTGAGTAGCACAAAAAAAGCAGCAAAAAATTTACACGACAAATTCAAAAATTAAGTCGGTACAGTAAAAAATCGTAAATCCCCGCGGGGCAAGACCTCTGCCCCGCCCCGCCCCGCGGGGCACCCCGCCCCGTGTCCAACTCTGAGCGAAACTAAAAACGGTTCATTAGGGTCAACTTCTTTCGTGAGTTAGACAATTGCTAAAATGGATTAACCCTTTCCTTCATGAATTTCTCAAAATTGCACTCAAGTCCAATTTGTGGCTGGGATTCGGTCCGTCAATACAGACTGGGCCTGCGTCACAAATACAGCTTTGGGCCTGTACTGTCACGCCTAGCCACTCGGCCACTCGGATACTTACGGTATCCTCGTGACGGACATTAATCTGTGAACCATCAGGCCGACAGGTTTCACTAGTGTGAGATAGCGCACTTTGCCTCAGATGTAACCAGTATGCAGGAAAGGGTTATTAATATCTGATTGAGCAATGTCTCATGTCATCGTTTATTAAACCCAATATAATTTACTTTGTCATATCAGAATTCCATCTCGTTAGGGGAAGAAACATTTTAATGCTATTTCGACCGTGGAACAAGTTCTAATGCAAATAGGTTTTAATTTAATTCTTTTAATCCATGTCAGGAATTAAACCGAAGTGTTAAGAATCCATTTACCACTTAAAACTACTAATAGACTCCATGCTATACAGTTTTCTTCATATTCCCTTCTTTAAAATTGTAGACTGTCTATTTTCAGAATGAAGTCAACATTCATGTTGCTAGGTCGCAAACTGTGTTAATTAGCTCTGAGAAATCCACTTGCTACATAAACTAAAACCGTTACGGTTTGCTAAGTTTTGTGAAGTTTGGAGTAAACAAGAAGATAGAATAGAAGCTTAATGAACACACGTTTACATTAAGGGGTCTCATTGGCGTTGATTTGTTTAATTTGTTTGGTTACACTTATAATACAGTTTTTACGGTCAAACTTTGAGTATATAATGTGGCTCTTATAGTTTAAATTAGTTATAACTAAAAAGAGACTCATGCGTTAAACTGAAGTTAACGTAAGATGATAATCATTGACAGCTTTTTTAACTTGAAGTACCTAAGGGTGTTAGGGTAGGTACTTAAAGTTAAAGTATGACGTAGTAGGAAAGTATATAATCTAAAAGTATATTTGCGAACACTAAAATTGTCTTTACTAAGTGAGTGACGTAAACTTAAGTTTCCTGACCAAACTTTTGCAAAAGCCATAGCTTTCGAAGTGTTAATTAGTTAGTTGGGGTCTGAATACAAATCATACATACCTAGGGATCAAATTTCGCTAAATTGGATTAATTTTATTTTTTCACAATTTTTCTTCAAAAAATGCGTGCTTACACTGCAATTTTCTAAAAAATAAATTATTTTTCAGCAAATTCATGCCGGGTTTTTTCCGCAGATGTTTCTCCCGTCTTCATGTTAATCCAGAATTTTGTATTCATAGTAACTGTATGGTGCTTCAATGACTGTATATTACAACTCAGTAAGTTTATACTATCTAAATTCGATAAACGAACAAGTCGGTAAATTACTTGATATTCAATAAAAAAGGTTTTCTAACGGTCGGTCGTGTTTTTGTCTTTTTTTCCGGCAGCGGATGTTTATTTCTTGTGTTACCCCAACTTATTTATATGTAATGTTTTTTTGCAATAAATTGAGTTTCTGCTAGATTTACGGTGTTTTCCTATGTTTTTAGATGAGGTTCAGCTTAGGCTTAGGCTTTTCAGGGTATTTTGTTTAAAGTAAAAATTTCCTGCCTACAGTACTGTGCGAAGAAAAGTTCCCTGTTCGTCGGCATGCGACGAGTTGCCGTAGATAAGGGTAGTTAGTTAGGTAGGCTTCGGTTCTACGTTTCGGGCAGGACATCGTCACTTTGGTCTCGAGCTCACGTAATTTTTGTGACAGCTACGCTCTACACATTAAACTTCAGACTGTAATTTAATAACGTAAAGAATAGAATTAATTTCAATTTACATTTATGTACTTATTTATGTATATATATATATATATATATATATATATATATATATATATATATATATATATATATATATATATATATATATATATATATATATATATATATATATATATATATATATATATATATATATATATATATATAATTTTAATTTTAATTTAAGATTTAATCAGACAAAGATTTGAAAAATAAAAATAATTTTAATTTTAAGATTTAATCAGACATTTAACATTTAATCAGACAAAGATTAAAAAATAAAAATAAAAAATTCATTGGTTTTCCAGGCAGTGCTACAACCATCCCGCACGGCACCTCGCTCTGGGCTTTGGGTAACGATGGCGAGAACTGCGTGCAGGTCTGCAAACGCCTGGATCTCATGTGCGACTTCAGCGAAATCGACACCACGCACTCGGAGCAGGAGATGCGTGACCTTATGACCCAGCTGACCCAACAGTCGCCCTACGGGCAGTGTGGTCTGACCGGAGTGCCAACCCGGGACTATAGAATTGGTCCGGTTTTGCAGAACCGGGACCTGACGTGTCACGGGTGGTTGCCCGGTTCTGCTCAACCCCTTTGCTCTGTTAGTGCCTTAGGACAGATGCGATTCTGTAGATGTAATGGTATGTGGGATTATTGATGGGATTAAAGGGATTAGTTAATCCGATTAAAGAATTTGGTAGAATTGGGGGACATTGTAGTAACATTTGATTATCGTTGCCTTTGGTTGTTACGATCTATATTAAGTGCGTTTTCAGTTATCTAGCGTAGCCCCAAGGTACAATTATGCTCCCAATATTCTTTCCACTCTGTGAAATCCTCTACAACCTTTCTTTAACTTTTAGCAGGTCGCTTTTCGGATTGAGTGTCAACTATTCTGACTAAAGCACAAATAGTGAACCAGTCACTTCGTCAACTATCAGTTTACCGTAGGTCATTTATGTTCAAGAGTAGCACTGATAATCATAAGCATACAAAAGGTCATAGGTCAAAAAGATTTTTCTACTCTTCAGCGGAACCAGTGGCGTCTGGTGCGGGAATTTGGAATATTGGCGACTCGGGGGAAGACTGCAATACAGTCTGTGGCAAGACTCAACAGGTGTGCGACTTTGGCGATATTGACAGCAGTCCGACAGTAACCGAACTGCGTCAGATCATGTACAAACTGTCCTACTATACCTCCTACGGAGAGTGCAGGTTTATCGGCACTGCAAAACGGGACTACACCATTACCCCGGTTATGCATGTGAAGGATTTGTCGTGTCATGGATGGGAGCCGGGGTCAGTACAACCCACTTGTGATACCAAAGCAGCGGGTCGACTGCGATTTTGCCGATGCACAGGTCACGTTTTGCTGATTTTTAATGTTTATTGGGTTCTGATATGTAATTTGAAGACGGTATTTAAACAATTTTTCACTATAACTTTCTTTTGGCCTGCAGAGGATTTGACCGTAAACTATTTTGGTGAACTCTGGCGATCATTTCGTGAACAACATCCTTATTGACTTTATATCTCCTCAATAGTTAAGTAAAAATCAGCTAACTCCTACAGTTTTACCCTACCAAGTGTCTGTAGCTACTGACATAAATATTTTGTACTTTTTGTGTGTGAAGCAGACATACAGTCCATTTCAAATGAAAATGCCTCCGACGCGTCGGCCGACGCCAAAATTTCCGACGCGTCGGATGACGTCATCCGACGCGTCGGGTGATGTCATCCGACGCGTAGGGTGATGTCATCCGACGCCAAAACTCTTACCAAGCATTTTGGATCAATATATATTGGAATTGGGTTGCAACTTGCAGTCAAAGGGCCGAGGTTTTTAGTGCATGGGGGGTGGGCAAAAATAAAATTCAAGCACTTGAGTGTACTTAAAGTTATCAAATTAATTTTATTAAAAATTTTTGATAAAAATTTTAAATTTCATAAAAAAAATTTTACATTTATTTAAAATGACTTGAAAAATTGATACTAAAAATAAATAGCATAGGAAAAGCTAAGCATATATGTACACTGAAATTTTTCTGGCCAGTAAGCCAGACAGTCTTATGTAACCTGGCAGACTCTCCCCCAATTGTTAGCATCTATTAGAAATAGGGGATATTTCACACAAAGTTCAAAAAGATAACTTTTTTCCAGATTTGAAAGTAATTTGCCTTTTGTTTGAGTTACTTAGGTAAGTTTGGAAATATCAAAGTGAAAAAAATATTTTTAATTACATATGTATTTGTTTCTGTCGTTTTCAAATCTCGTTCCCGACCCCCCTTTTCTATGTATCTAAATTTTATCAAGTTTCATTTAGCGTCGGATGATATAAAACTTTTCCTAGCGAGGCCAGCAAGCTTGGCGTCGGGTGATATAATCGGGACCCGTCGGATGATGTCACCCGACGCGTCGGATGATGTCACCCGACGCGTCGGATGATGCAATCCGACGCGTCGGGTGATGTCATCCGACGCGTCGGGTGAAGTCATCCGACGCGTCTGGCGTCGGAATTTGGACGCCAAGAGGCATTTTCATTTGAAACTGACTGTACGCCGGACAATGCTGACAAGTTTGGTTAATTTTTCATGGATACAATCTAGTTTTAAGAGTTATAATCGATCAGAAAATTGAAGTTATTAATTTGACTTTGTTAATTTTAGGAACCACAACTACAACCACAAGCACAACTACAGCTGCGATCACAACCACAACAGAAAAAGCACCACCACCTGTGATTGTATCAACGAAAACCACAACCCTATCAACCACCAGAGCACCAACCACAAGTATAACTTCCACCACACTGAAATCCACTACTACACTTGAAACTACAACTACTAAGCCAAAAACTACAACTACACCAGAAACAACTACTACGTCAAATACTAAAACTAAAACTACAACTACAACTAAAAAAACTACTACACTGAAAACTACAACAAAACCAGCTACTAAGTCGACAAACGGTTCTGTAGCTAGTCCTGTAAAGGGGAACACAACAGACGCAAGCAAACGTAAGTCTGCTAAAGCGAAAAATAAAAGGAGGACAACAAAACTTCTAACCAAAAATGCTGAACCCTGAGACAAAACAGGTAGCGTGATTTTTGTGACTGCTCGCTGAACACTTGCAATTAGCTCTTTTCGTAATGAAATAGTGTATGTAGTTGGGTGTTACTTTTTGTTTCAGAGTTCAGCCTTTTTATAGCTGAAAAGACAGTTGCTGCCTTACAGGGGCATTGTCGCGAAAGTACTAAACATTGTCTAAATTACTTCAATGAAAATGAAGTGTAATAACTTATTATTATTAATTAATTATTCCTTTTTTATGTTTAAGATTTGCATATGTAAGATAAATATTTGGATTAAGTTTCAAAAAAGTGGTGCTGCATAACAGTTTGCAATGAAAGTCACAAAAATGACGTTTTCAAACCCTGTTCACATTCGATAAGTTCGTTTCAAGTATCGATTAGTTAGTAAAGTTTGAGCCATCAGACAAGTAAACTCTATAAACTCCACAAACAGTAAAGCGTAAGAATTACTTAACGAAATTCAGACTTTGAAATAGCGACATTCTGGCGTCAGGTTTTTTTAATCATTGTTTTTTATTGCAGCATTGTCTGGTACAAGCGCAGCTGCTGAAGATACGACTCCAAAAACCAACGCCAAACGGGGAGGTATATTTTTCTATTTTTTAATTCACTGTTCCAAAACAAAATCGACCTATTCCAAGAAACTTAATTTAAAAAATAACTTTGCAGATATAAAAAGCATAGCTAACGTCATAACAATAGTCCGCATGTTAAAACAAACAGCATCAAGATTAGACTTTGAAAAAATAGTAAACAGCGGAAATATAGAGAGCATAACACCCATATAAAAGCTAGAAAGTTTCAATTTTATCTAATTTCACTATCACTATAGCAAGACAAAGCAAATCAAGAATTAATAAGGATAAATATGAACAAAACAAAAAACTGTTATTCAAAGATAAAAATCATGTATATAGGGATCAACTTGTACGCAAACGTAGTTATGTATTTGACAACACCAACAGACAGTCTTTATTTGTTACTTTAAGAAAAATTGCAGACCACAAAAGACGATTGCTTTTTTAGTTTTTTTTATGTTTTTAGAATGCAAGACGGGAGTGTGGAAAATTCTGATTGCGGACAAATGCTGGAACATTTTCGCTATGTTCACTATTCTTGTGTTGCTGCCAATGTTGACTGTCATAGCCCTAATCACAATTCTGATCGGACTCATTTGCCTGCGAAACGAAAATACCAGCAGAATAATTGTTAACTCTGAAAAAGTGCCCAAGAATATACAGGTCCCACATTCGTAGAGTTATGATTGAAATGAAAAAAATAAATTTTATTTTCAAGTATACACTTGTCTGCTAAGAGTAAAAACTATGTTGTTTAGCCCCGTAATATTATGTCTCTGTGCTACAATTGTGCTAGCCTAAACTGTCTAGTGTCAAGAAAGGCAGGGGGGGCCTCACCGAAAGAACGAAAGCATCATCATCAGAATGACCCAGGGGGGATTCGAACCACCCATCTCTGGATCTGCAGACCAACCCTCTACCGTTGAGCTACTGGGCCGATGGTGACCTGCCGTAAATCCCTTTAGGTACTCTAGGGGGCCTATCTTATGTACTTCACACTTAACACACACTTCACTGACCCTTTAGTGCTACTTACGCATATATATGGCAAATGTTGGAATTTAAAATATATACTTTAGTTGAACCGCAAAACTGTTGATTTTGAAATAACATCCTTAATTTTTTGCTTTCCACTTACTTAAAAGTTTAACTTGCCTCCTTTTGTTTTGACTTCATGTTTGAGGTTCGATCTATCTTTTAAAAAAGTTTTAAAGAGTAGGAACCGAAATGTAACCTTGTTATCTAAATAAAACCTAATTAATATACTTAGTGTGACACTAAAGTTATATTCAGACAAAGGGAACCTCGAATATGAATGTTCTACATACATAAGTATACTAACCATCTGAATGTCAAGATAAACCTATCTTCTTAAAACATAAAGTGAATATGTAATTAATTTTCTACAACAGACACTAAAATCTCTAGTTTCACAAGACACAGAATTTCACAATGGTGGCACTAAAACAATTGCTTGCGTGTGCCTTGACTTATTTCGTTGTCGTCGGTAAGGGTGATTTACAACTCTGACACAAACTTTAAAAAAAATATATATATATATATATATATATATATTTTTTAAAGTATAAGATGGACATTCAACAACAAGGCGCACGCAGCGATTAGCCACAAAATCTCGAAACGAATAAAATACATACACTTTTAAGATAGTATCTGACATCAGAAAGGAATACTATAAGAACACATATCAAGAATCCCTTTCAATATAAATCGATCACACTAAAGCCTTACACCGGGAAAACACGGTCCCGCCACGGTCCACACCTACCCCCGTCACAGGGTCCCCAGATTCCCGCTCCCCAGAAACAGGCGAGAGGTTATTAGATAACGAGGTACATTGCCGTTCCTACTCTAAAACTTTTAAAGTCAGATCGAACCCAAATTGAAATTGAAACAAAAGGAAGAGGCAAGTTGATTTTTTTTTAGTAAGTGGAAAGCAAAA
Organism: Trissonchulus sp. WLG1_4; assembly: GCA_030248245.1. Lineage (NCBI taxonomy): Eukaryota > Metazoa > Nematoda > Enoplea > Enoplida > Ironidae > Trissonchulus > Trissonchulus sp. WLG1_4. The sequence goes on from JASANF010013863.1 coordinate 10,180, forward strand.
ATTATTTATTTTGCAAAAATCAACATTGCGGGGGTTCAACTAATTTTTTTATTCCGACATTTGCCATTTATGCGTAGTAAGTAAAAGGTCAGTGAATTTTTGATTGGGAGTACGGTGGCTCCCCCCCCTGCGTACCTAAAGGAACGCGCACGCAGGTGGCCCATGGTGATTGAGTGTGCAGACCCCCCCCCCCCCCCCCCTGGGTCATTTTGATAGATTTTTTCGTTCTTTTCGGGAGGCCCCCCCCTTTCTTGACAGTAGACGGTAGGCTCGGCGCGGGTGTGGCACGACATATTCTTACGAGCATTTTTTTTTTTAAAGATTTTGTGTCGGTAATCGCCCTACCCGACAACGAAAAGTCGAGGCACAGCGCAAGCCATATTTTTAGCCCCCTCTGTCTTGTGAAACTGAGATTTTAGTGTCTATATATAAAAAGTAATTACATATTCACTTTTGTTTTTAAGAAGATAGGTTTTATATTTAAACTTCAGATGGTTGTGCTACTTTATGTATGTAGAACATTCATATTCGAGGTTCTTTTTGTCTGAATATAACTTTAGTGTCACACTAAGTCTATTAAATTGGTTTTTTTAGATAACAACATTTCGGTTCCTCTTTAAAACTTTTTAAAAGTCAAACATGATGTCAAAACAAAAAGAAGGCAGTCAATTTTTAGTGGAAAGCCGAAAAGAATGTTATTTCAAAATCGACATACGGTTTAACTAAAGTATATATTTTAAATTCCAATTTTTGCCGGTATGCTTATGCGTAGCTTAAAGAGTCAGTGAGGGTTGTGTTAAGTGTGGGAGGTAAGATAGGCCCCCTGGTTAAAGGGATTTCGACACCACCCTGCCCATAGCTAGACGGCACACGGGGCTGCAGACCGGGGGGGTCGACCTGACCGTCTGATGATGATCTCGTTCTTTCGGGCCCCCGCTTCTTGACACAGACAGAGGCCACAAGAGAGCAAAATAGTTTTTACTCTTTTTCACAGACAACTGTATCTACTGAAAAAAATAAAATTTATTCTTTCATTACATGTGGGACCTGTATGTTCTCGGGCACTTTTTAGGAGTTAACAATTATTCTGCTGGTATTTTCGCAAGCAAATAGTGCAATCAGAATCCGTGATTAGGGCTATGACAGTCAACATTGGCCGCGAACGCAAGAATCATGAACATAGCGAAAATGTTCCAGCATTTGTCGCAATCAGAATTTTGCCACACTACTACATTCTAAAAACCTCTAAAAAAAACTAAAAAAGCGCCATCGTTGATTTATTCTGCGATTTTTATTAAAGTAACAAATAAAGACTGTTTGTTGGTGTTGTCAATCATACATAACTACGTTTGCAAGCTAGAAAAATATATACATGATTTTTTTTATCTTTGAATAACAGTTTTTTGTTTTGTTCATATTTTTCCTTATTAATTCTTGATTTGCTTTGTCTTGCTATAGTGATAGTGAAATTAGGATCAAAATTGAAACTTCTAGCTTTTATATGGATATTATTTTCTCTATATTTCCGCTGTTTACTATTTTTTCAAAGTCTAATACTGATGCTGTTTTTTGTTTTACTCGGACTATAGTTATGACGTTATCTATGCAAATTTATATACCAAATTTTGAATTAAGTTTCTTGGACTAGGTCGAATTTGTTTTGGAACAGTGAATTGAAAAATCCAAAATATACCTCCCGTTTGGCATTTGTTTTTTTTTGGAGTCGTATCTTCAGCGGCTGCGCGTACCAGACAATGCTGCAATAAAAAAACAAGATAATTAGAAAAAACCTGACGCCAGAAAATGTCGCTATTTTGACAAAGTCTGAATGTAAGTAATTCTTACGCTTTACTGTTTTTGTGGAGTTTATAGAGTTTACTTGTCTGATTGCTCAAATTACTAACTAATCGATACTTGAAACAAACTTCTCAAATGTGAGAAGCGGTTTGAAAACGTCATTTTTGTGACTTTCGTTGCAAATTGTTATGCGGCGACCACTTTTTTAAAACTTAATCCAAATATTTATCTTACATGTGCAAGATCTTAAACATAAAAAAGAAATAATTAATTTAATAATAATAAGTTAATACACTTCATTTTTTAGTTGAACTAAGTTAGACAATGTTTAGTGCTTTCGCGACAATGCCCCTGTAAGGCAGCAACTGTCTTTTCAGCTGTAGGGAAAAAAAAAATTTTTTGAAACAAAAAGTAACACCCAACTACAGTATACGCTATTTCAGTACGAAAAGAGAGCTAATTGCAAGTGTTCAGCGAGCAGTGCCGCAAAACCCGATCCCTGTCTTCTCGGGGTTCAGCATTTTTGGTTGAGAGGTTTAGTTGTCCCTCCTTTATTTTTTGGCTTTAGCAGGACTTACGTTTGCTTGCGTCTGTTGTGTTCCCCTTTTTATAGGACTACCTACAGAACCGATTGTCGACTTAGTAGCTGGGTTTTTTGTAGTTTTCAGTGTAATAGTTTCTTTTAGTTGTAGTTGTAGTTTTAGTTTTAGGTTGACGTAGATTATGTTGTTTCTGGTGTAGTA
>JASANF010013864.1:0-75384 GCA_030248245.1 Trissonchulus sp. WLG1_4
ATGCTTTAAACAACTTTTAACAATATGCGTACCTATGTATTTAAACTTAATAGGTTATGCGTCAGAACGGACGAAAGGCTAAAGTGTTCTGCCGGTCAACTTGTCAGCTGTCCGTTCATCCGATTCAAACTGCACAAAACTAATAAATATATGATTTTATTAGTTAACTAATAAATATTTTTTATCGAAAAAATTCTGATAGGTCTTCAGTTGACCAAATTCGGTCTAAAAATTGGGTAAACGCCAATTTTTTTCTGGTGGTTGCCACCTACAGACCCCTGCAACTGTGTGGTTTAACAGTGGCGTACCCAGAAAAAAATTTCGGGGGGGAATGACTTTTCGATTTTTTGTAATGGGTTAAAATGCACTTTTTAGCAATTTTAACACTCGTAAAACGCCTTACAAACGCAAGATTTCTAAACCACAAGGCTGCAGACATCTGGGAGCGGCAGCCCCAAGAAAAAAATAGGAGAAATTTTTGATTTCTTGGCCAAATTCTGTCAATTGGAGGCGTATCAGAAAGTTTTTCCGGCCAGACTATAAAAACGAAAGGACACAAGGTGGCAGGGGTCTGGGGGCGGCAACCCCCAGAAAAAAATTTTTAGACCGAATTTGGTCAACTGGAGACGTATCAGAATTTTTTCCGACAAAATTTAAAACAAAAGATGGGAGTGTCATATCAGACGGTGTATTCCACAAGTAAATGTAGCATAATATACTCGTGTAGACATGCACATGCAGCATATATAATGTAGTTGTGTATACATGCATAGGCTTTGATGAAAGACAATAACGAGGAATAGTAAGCCACATAGTCGCAGGGGTCTGGGGGCGGCAGCCCCCAGAAAAAAATCTGGGAAAATTTTTGATTTTTAGGCCAAATTTACTCCATTGGAGACGTATCAGAAAATTTTTCCGGCCGGACCATAAAAACCAGAGGGGGACCCTTGTGTAAAAAATCACTGGGGAAAAATTTCGGGGGGGGAATTCCCCCCATCCCCCCCCCCTGGGTACGCCCTTGTGGTTTAGCAATCTTGCGCTTGTATGGCGTTATGTTACAATAATTGCTAAAAAGTGCATTGTATCCCATTACAAATAATCGAAGTTACCCCCCTCCCCCCAGAAATTTTTTCTGGGTGCGCCACTGTAACTGATTTGCATGCTTTTTCATGAAAATTTTATTTCTACAGTTCTATTTTATTTCTACAAGTTCTACAAAAGGTCTGGCTTCCGACGGCTGCCGCCCCCAAACCACTGGCCAACTACATTTGCAAGATTAGATCTAGGAAGGTGGGCCGACTTGCCCCTGAAAAATTTTTAGGATCTGCATGTGACAGGTATTGCGCTAATGCACACCAACATAAATCATAACAACAAACAAACCAAGACTAAAAAACATGCAAAATTTTGTAGTGATCGCTCGCTGCCCTCCCCCCCCCCCCCCGGTCGACAAAAATCATTAAAAAATCGAAACTCCAGCATACACAAAAACTGAACGGGATTATATATAAAATTACAAATACACACAAAAACTTACGACAAAACCGCATAATAGCATGTATACAAATAACCCAAGTGGTTAAATAAACCGTATGTAAATAATATATACTCCGCATATTATAATCAGCACATAGAACATTCAACGAACTAGTAACAAGGAGTAGTCAAAACATCTAAAATTAGTCCAAAACGCGTTCAAAACGGTTTTGGACTAGTTTTGAACGAAATTTGAACGTTCAAAACCAGTTCAAAATCTGCGCGCTGGCTGTCAAATTTGTTCAAAACGAGTTCAAAATTTTTTGAACTGGTTTTAAACAAAATGTTCCCGTCCAAAACTAGTCCAAAATTGTCAGCGTTTTGAACTAGTTTTGGACTAGTTTTGAACAAGTGGTTTTCCTGTGAACACTTACTTTTTCCTTAAATGTTAGTGAAACACTTAAAATTGGCCTCGAAGCAATAACATTTTAAGTGTTTTAGGCTGAAATTTAAGTGTTTCACTAACTTTTAAGGGAAACTTTAGTGTTAGTGTCAGGTTGTGAATCCCAGCCTTTCCCCCAATATGACGAAAAATTAAATTTTCCACAAAATTTTTTCGCTTGGAAATTGCAAAAAATGAACTCAGCGCATGCGAAAACCTATAAAAACGTGTTTTTACGCTGAAAAAATGTGTTTGAATTTACCCCCCCCCCCTCGCCGAAGATGCACCGTTATTTTGATATTATTTCATTGTTTTTCTCATAGTTTTATTTTTAACACATGCACCCAAAATATGGCTCATTTTACAAGAGCCAACAAAATTTTCACAAGCTTCTCTTGTCGCGTGGTCTGAGCTGAGCGGTTTTGACAATAGCTGCGCATATGGCATAGTCAACTACCCTTCTTTTAAACTGTGAATGGTTCTTTTCTATTGGTACTGGTTGGCGCCTACGGGAGCCATATTTTTGTAACCCCCATTTTTGGTCGATTTGTGGGGAAAAAATACGGATACTTTTTGCCTTTATAGTGGTGCGGGGGAAAAAACCCTATTTTCAACTTTTCGGGTCTTCCTGCGCTCCACATAAATCGGATCCAGTAACGCTCGCGGCTGTTATAACGGCCATCTTTCGCCTAACTGTTGCACTAATAAAATGGATTCTAACTACTCAAGTTTCTGAGTAATAAGCCTCGAAACCTCCGGGGAAAAAAACCCTATGCGGGAAAAAAAACCCTAATGCGGGGAAAAAAAATCCTACCACTTTTTTCGTCTGTTCTATTAGCAGTGAGTATAAACTCAATTCCATCGTGTTCTACAACTCTTAGGCTGCAGTATGGACTAAAAAAACCGTTTTTCCGACACCCATGTTACTCACAATAGATCTTTAAAAATCGACCCTTTTTGGCAGAAATGACTTCTGCCCAATTATGCATTTTTAGTATTTAAATGCATTAAAAATAGATTTTTGCACTTATTATGTTAGAAACCGTCGCCAAACACCGCCCGCTTTTACCATTCTTGGATTTAGGTGGTACGCAGCAGCTAAAGCCTAAATATTCATAAAAATGCCAAATTTTGGTGAAACATCACCAAAACAGGTTTCGTACGGGGTGTCGGGGTATGGGCCAAAACGACAAAAAACGACGTTTTGCGGCCGAATAAACGGTTTCAGTAAATGAAGTCTGCACATGTTCTTACCCCAGATCAGTCAACTTTTGTATCAACAATGGGTGAGTTTAGCAACAATTTGTCGCCAAACAAAATAGGGTTTTTTTCCCCGCAATAGGGTTTTGTCCCGCACAAACTTTGAACTGTCACAGGTAAACCACAACGTTTATCACCGTTTTTGAGCTTCAGAAGTATAGAGGAAAGGTAACTCTCTTGAAAAGTGCAAACAACGGTGGCCAAAGCTGGTTTTGTGAAAAATTATGACAAGTCAAAAATTTGGAAAATTTTGTCACTTTGGAATTTTGCAACATGCAAAATTTTGAAATTTTATAAAAAATGCTACAGGCCTCAAGACTGCACAGAAATTGGTGTGGTAAGTAAGTTTGGGATGCGCTTTCCAGCTACATACTCAAAAAGGTCCTATGTCGTATATAAGGTTCGGCCACGAAGCACTAGGGTTTTTTTTCCCCGCAAAACGTGTAGGGTTTTTTTCCCACACCACTACATATTACCCAAGGAAATTTAGCATAATGTACTCTTGTAGTCATGCGTAGGCTTTCTTTGATGAAAGATAATAAGAAGGAATAGCACAACCACAAAGGGACAGGCAATAAAAAACAAAGGGGGGACCCTTGTGTATAATTTCTTCAGGCTCGACCAAAAGGGGGGTTCGCGACCCCCTCCCCCCCTGGCTACGCCCTTTCCTAATATAGTAATATATATTGTACTATTCCCCAGAACTATAAACCTGAGCCTAAGCTCAAGCCTAAATTAAAGCTGAGTTCAAATATGTTAAAAAGTTCGCCGTTTCTATTTGCCAATTTTTCTAAATACTGAACCGCACGCAGACAGGCTTTTTTCAAATTGTTATTTTTGTTCTATTTGTTGACAGGCCACTGAGGGATCGACGGACTATGTCCCTGGTGATGGATAAATATGATGCTCTGGAAGAGGAACAGAATTTACGATACTTTTCCTTCACTTTCGGACTGTCTCAATTTGTCGGAGCATTGGCTGTTATTTTGATTGCGGTATATACTTTAATGATGCATTTGTTCATTTAGGATCGTAAATGTGTAAGCGGAAAAGGGGGGAGTGCAACAGTATGTATGTAGTTGCAAATAAGACCAATTTTATATATAATAGGGAATGTTTACGATTTTTAGAGAGTCAAAGACTCAAGCATTTTGTAGATTGTCGCCTACAATTGTTGTTTTGTACAATTGTTTCTGTTTGGTTGTGCTAGGTGTGGATGGGGACGTACGACCAGGGCGGGGGCTTTGGCTGGAATGCCGTGGACGGCTCCACGTCGGACCAACAGTTCCACTACCACCCCCTCTTCATGGTCATCGGAATGGTCTTCCTGTACGGAGAAGGTAGGGCTTATGCTGCGATGCTCTGATGAAATAGCCAGTGTATTAAGCCTAAACGTATGTGTAACAAATTACTCATATGTGATAATGTAAGCACTAAGCATGTTAGTAAAGTTGTCATTTTAGAATAGTGCATACTGCATATATATTATATATAATTGTTACGCTGTTTGACTGCTTGGTATATATTATGTTAGCTACATAGGACCATACAAGGGCGTGGGGGGGATTGTTCCCCCCCCAACCGGACTTCGCTCCCCCCCAGAATTTTTTGAAAGTAGCTCACGAAGCTAAATTGAGCGACCGAGCTGCAAAATGGGTGGCTCGCAAAGCAAAAATTAGTAGCTCAGGAGCAAATTGGGTGGCTCACGAAGGAAAATTCGCCGGAAAAGTTGCTCCGCACCCCCCCCCCCCCCGATCGACGGCTCCCCCCCCAGATTTCCTTAGCTGCACATGTCTGCATAGGACCTTTTCAGGTTTCGCGTAGCCAAAAACTTTTTTCTTGTCAAATTTCTTTTGTAATGCAGTAGAATATTATAATAACCAATTCGCCAGTGCTATGCGGATTAAATACCATCATTACTAATAGTTTGGATTGGATTATTTGGGTTGTGAACACCTTTTGTGAATCCCAGCCATAATTTGTCTCTGTCTATTTGCAGCCATCCTAGTCTACCGCGTGTTCCGGCACGAGAAGAAGCGCTTCACCAAGCTGCTGCACACGACCCTGCACGGGCTGGTGTTCGTGTTCCTGGTGACGGCGCTGGAGGCAGTCTTCTCCGCCCACGCCGCCACCAACAGCGCCAACATGTACTCTTTGCACAGCTGGATCGGACTGGGCACTGTGCTCTTGTTCACATTCCAAGTACGTATACATATTTCATGGTCTGGTTGGTTGGAGTTCGTGCTCCGACCGGTGCTATATTTGTTGTTTAATAAGAATATATATATATATATATATATATATATATATATATATCAGGGTTCGACCGGAACCGGAACCACCTAAAAATACCGGAACCGGAACCGGAACCGGAACCCCCTTCAAAAAGACCCTATATTTTGCAATATTTTCAAAAAAATTTTTTGTTTACTTTTACTCACATTTTTTATATGCAACCCTTCTATACACATTTGACAGCCCCCAGAAAAAAATGGAGATTTTTTAACTGTTTACACCGAATTTGGCCAGTGTATTTTACAAGAAAATTCAGCATAATGTACTTTTGTGGACATGCATAGATTCGAGAAATATTCGAGAACTTTTGGATTTTTAGGCAAATTTTGGTCAATTGGAGACGTATCAAAAAAATTTTCGGCGGGGCGATAAAACCAAAGGGGGAACCCTTGTTGACAATTTCTTAAAATTCAACCAAAGGGGGGCTGGGTCGCGACCCCCGCGACCCCCCTCTCTATCTACGCCTTTGGGTCTGACTTGGGTCAGGTTAATTTTTGCTGGGTCCAGTTAAAAGAACTTGAGTCTGGTCCCACTCGTGAACCCTAAAAAGCCCTCACTTGGAGAAAATTGGGGGGCGGGGGGCGGCTGTACCGTCGCCCCCTCTCCTTGATGTTAGATAGCAAGGTTTACACAGATTACATAATTTTTCAGTGTAGCGTGAAAAACCGAGGACCTTCGACCTTCGGCTTTCATTGAGCTAGTTGCAGTAATACAAGAAATTGGACACAAGAAGCACAGCATTATTGATAAAGAATAAGCACTGCAACATAAGAAAGAATGCCCGAATAAAAAATCCGAAGCTATTTGTATGTAGTACTACCAGTACTATGTTACAATATCCGTTAACAATAAAACGATAACAAGCACAAACGATAACAATGTATTAAGCTAGTATATATATAAATTTATATGTACATATACAAGTATGCAAGATGTATATATTCGCGTACAGTACATATGTAATATGTTGAACTTATAAGCTTTGATGAAAGAGAATAAAAAAGAAGACGAAGACTAAACTAGTTAAAGAGGTTCGCCGGAACAAAATCTGAAGAATTTTTTGATTTTCAGGCCGGTTGTGGTCAATTGGAGGCATATCGGAAAATTTTCATGGACGAACAACACAAAATTAAAAGCAAAATCCTTTGTCAGAGAATTAGTGGTTCCGGTTCCGGTACTTTTAAAATACCGGAACCAGAACCGGAACCGGAACCAAAAAGTACCGGAACCGGAACCGGAACTCCGGTCGATCCCTGATATATATATATATATAATATGTATATTTATAATCATACATGTAACGGGGTCACAATTTTGGGGGGGCCTCTTCGGTCAAATTTTGGGGACCCTCCCCCCCAGATCGACCAAAAATACCCTAAATTTTGTCAAATTTTCTGAAAATTTCGCCAAAAAGTGCCATTTTTTTTCAAAATTTTGCCCAATTTTTGGGGACCCTCCCCCCCGGGTCCTCGATTTTGGGGGGGGGGTCCCCCCATCCTCCCCTCATACATGTATGTTTATAATATATTTATATTTATTTTATTTTATATATTTTTTATATTTATATTTTATATTTATATTTATAATATTATATATATATATATAGGGTTGCTAATTTACATTTAAAAAAAGTCCGGACTTTTTTACACCTACTTTGTTACACTGTAAAAAAGTGTTAAAAAGTGTAAAAAACTAAGAAAGTGTAAAAAAAGTATTTTATCGCCTAGAATGGTGCTAAAATATTTTTTAAACTGTTTAAGACCAGCTTTCACTTTATATATATTGTTATATATGTAACTTTCACTTTATATATAGGTGTTTAGCGCGACACCCCCTATTGCGGTCGTGCCCGCTGAGAGGCTGTGTGTTTTGTCCACGGTGTTTACCCCCTCCAGGGCCAATAAACGCAGATGGGGAGTTCCCCCCCCCCTTGACGCTCCAGGGCCAATAAACGCAGATGGGCACCCTTGGGCTAGATACCTGTACTTTATATACTTTGTTGCAGCTGGTGGCCGGCTTCGTGTCCTACCTGTTCCCCGGCCTGTCCATGCCCGTGCGCCAGTGGTACATGCCCATCCATCGTTTCTTTGGCATGCTCATCTTCTGCATCGCCAGTGCTACTGCTCTCATGGGAATCACCGAGCGGGCCGCGTTTCATAATAAGTACGCCTGGCTGGCTTTCCTAGGTATTACCTCCAATAAAGCCTCAGCGAGTTTTAATGTTTCCTTACCTGGGGCTATATTGGAGGCTTTATGCAAGGCTGGGGCTTTATTTTTTGTCAGGGTTCTGAAGTTCGTTGTCTAACTCAATGTTACAGTGAATCTGAAACTTTGCAGTGCTAACCACTGCTACGTTTTCAATCAGTAATAGGTAGTCACTGGCATATTTTATGGGGGAGGCACGCGATGGGGGGCGGGGCAGCCCCCCCATGGACGGGGGGGGGGCGTCGACCAAAATGGGGGGGCGCACCAATTACACGATAAAACACTATTTTTACAGGAAAAAATGGTTATTATACGTTAAATGTTACGTTTTCATACGTTATTATAGCTACGCTAACCCTAAATTAGCCAAAAAGGACTCAAAAACCCGACGAACACGACATTGCTACAGCTAAAAATTCGCTAAAACGTCCTTCCGAAAAAAATTTTGGGATATGGGGTGGCACCCCATCTGAAATGGGGGGCTCCGGACCAAATGGGGGGGGGCGCCCCCCCCCCAGCCCTCCCCCACTAAAAATATGCCAGCAGTCATATTATAAATATTACCTAATTGTTACACTTGTAGCCCTGGGGTTTATCTAAGACTGGGGCTTTATTCAAGCCCGGGGCTGTATTTGAGGTAATACGGTACGTATATACATAATTTATTACCTACTATAGTCTGAGGGTTAGTTACTAAAATAGATGAAAAGGATTAGATCATAATGTTACCGGCTGAAAATTTCGGGCGCCTTTTTATGAAAAATTTTGGGCCTCTTCTTTCTGATCGACGGGAAATAACCGTTATTTGCTCATATTTTCGATCCCTGTCCTCGATTTTTGGGGGCGTCCGTTTTGAGGGAGGCTAAACTAAATCTAGTAGGCTCAGGGAAGGGGGTGGAGTCCACCAGAGGGTGGGGGTAATACACCCAAAATTTTTGTGCTGTTATATGCATGTTGTCCGATGTTTAGGGATAATGGTTGGGTCCATAAGTCGTCCGAGGGTATGGTGATCAATTTCACGGGTCTCTGCATTCTGGTCTATTGTCTGCTGGTCATCTATCTGGTGGCCAATCCACGATTCCAACGCAAAGCACTGCCAGAAGAGGAGGCCCTCCAACAACTCACCACGGCCGATTGATGCTTTGCGAAGCTGATTGGCTAGATTTGATGACTTATGTCAGTATAAATATAGATAAGGTTGATTTAGGCTCGATTCATACTTACAGCCGTATGTCCGTCTAGCCGACAAAATTAAACAAATAGTCGCGCTACTATTAGTGTGTAAGATCAGATTGTGGCGTCGTTAGTCGTAATTTTACTGGATGAACGGACATACGACTGAAGTATGAATCGAGCCTAAGACTTACAGCTGTATGTCCGTCCGTTCAGATCGCACGACTATATAGATAAGCTGTATAATTGGGGTAAAGTAGTTGTAATGTGATTGTTTAGTAATTACATATTGTGTGCGAAAACTGAAAAGATATATACCGGTTACGTCTGATGTGTAGCTTTCAGGGTTATTTTTTTGAACATGCGGCTGTAAGTATGAGTCGACGCTAAGTATAGTTTAACACGGGGTTCTAATCTTGTACAAACATTTGGTTGTTCTTGTACCGTTTTCCTAATTTTGAGCCACGCTCCAACTCGCAAAATAAAATTGACCATTTTTAGTGAAAAAATTGTTATTAAAGTTCAAATAAAATTTGCATAAATTTAAAAAAAATGCGCAATATATTCGTATTATGTAAGAGCCCACATTATCGAAATTCTTCTTGCCTTTTTTCTGGGCTCTAATTTTGGTTGCCTTTGAAAAAAATCAAAAATCTGGGGTGTGCCGTACCCTTCCCCCCAAACCACACTGTGTTAACCTGCGACCGTAAGGCTGCGTTACATAAAGACAGTCTTTTATGTCTAGTCTTGCTTGAAACGCAGTCTATTCTTGCAAAAAAAGGATTTTTCAAGGCAATGTTTTGTAATGGCCCAGACAGGTATTGGCGTTAACCTGGCTTTATGCATTGCACTCAGTTCCCCTACAGTTAATTGGGGACCGTTTGCTTCAGTAGATTTATTCTGTGGATTATAATACGCTTAATCCAGTGGGAAGTAACCCATGGATTAGCTCTGCTTGGTTAAGATCTGATTGGTCAAGGTTTGAATTAGTTTTATTGCGTGTAGTCCAAAAGGTTAAACTTTTCTGTTAATATAAATATGATTTATATTGATTAATTAAGCTAGATTAAAAGGTTGCAGGGTTCAATCAAAATCAGATCTTTACTAGTACATCAGTTGTTGTGTCACTGTACAATATTGGATTAAAATACAGTTTCTGAAATGGATTGAACGGATTAGATTAACATTTGTTTTCTCAGTAACTCGTTTTCGTACCGTGGCGTACCCAGTTTTATAACTGTTTCTACTGGTGTGCGAAGTCTTCGTAATCTCGCTGTGTGAGAAAAGTTATTGGCGAACTAATCTAATTCCGTTTAATCCGTTTTAAGTAAATATGTCTCAAATATCTATACAGTAAGTTTGGTCCCATACTATATGCTTTAGTGTTGTGTTTTGTGTTCCTGTTGCTGTTTGTGCTATATCATATTATTTATTAATACATTATTATAATATAATATCTATTTTTGGCCCCAATTTTTGTTGCTGTCTCGATCTCGTGCGCGTTTAGTATTGTCTGATATTAATTGTGCTACAGTACTTAATTAATTATATATAATGTGGTGTAATCAAAACTTAATTCACGTGTCATATCACTAGTGCTGATGTAAATAATATGTGCTCGCTCATTGTGTTTGTTTGCTTGCTTAAGTTGTTGAGCTTTATTTATCATAATTGTTTTAGTTGAAGAAAAACCGTTATTCCCTGACCTAGGGTTTTATTTTGGGAGCTCACTGCAAATTGGATGAATTTTCAGTAAGTGTAATGTTACATTGAAGCTGATTTACGAATTTATTCCTAATATAGAGTAAGCAGATTAAACGGCTTAGATGAAATTTGTTTGCTCAATTTCTGGCTTCATTTTTTCTGATTTATTGGCAAAAATCTAATCTGTTTAATCTATGTTAGACTTGAGTTTGAACTTTGAAGCTTTTAGATGATGTTAAATTTGTGTTTGTGCTTGTTGTTGTGTTGCTGTTGGTGAGGTGTGTAAAAATGTACGCTATTTTGTCCAATTTCTGTAGTATAATTAATTACGTTTTGAAATGCTTTTCTTAGACTTGCTGTTTGTTTGCTTGGTCAGAGTTTCCTGTGTTGGTGACAGACCTAATTAGCATAGTCCCCTTTTTTTCAAATTCTTGACGAGATTTGTATGACAAAAACATCTGTGTGAAAACTTAACGTATAATTTGAGAAGTGGTAAATTTGAATTAGAGTTAATTTTTGTAAATAATTTCAAAGTCTGTTGTTTTTTCGTGCCCGAAAGCAGTGAAACTCAGCATGGTCAGATTCGCTACTTTCTGTTTTGAAGCGTAGTAAGGCTGCAAACTATTCTTCAAAACAAAACTTTTTTTTATTTTTTTTTTTTTTTTATATATATATATATATATATATATATATATATATATATATATATATATATATATATATATATATATATATATATATATATATATATATATATATATATATATATATATATACACACACACACATTCTGTTTTTAGTGTATACGTATTTTTTTTGTAAAGCAGTGTTTAACTCTAAAGGCAATGCTAAAGCGTGACCAAAAAATGAAGACAGAGAGAAAATGTGACGTAATTTTGGCAGCTACTCGTTGTTTTCTTGATATCTGAAATTTGTTGTTTGATGTAATCACTATTTATTTTGTCCCACTGTTCGACATTTTTTGGTCAGCTTTCATCAATCGACAACTGGTTTCGCCGTATCTCGTAATATTTGTAAATTCATATAATATAGATTATATATATATATATATATATATATTTATATAGATATATATATAGTATATATATATATATATATATTAGTAGTATATATATATATATGTATATATAGTATATATATATAATATATTATATAATATATATATATATATATATATATAATATATTATATATAATATATATATATAATATATATAGCAGCTTAGTACAGTTTATATGTCCTTGCTTGCATATACTATCTACTCTGGGTTCTATAATTTCATTCTACCATTGATAATTCGGGGCACCTACACAGCTGAGTCTGTAGCTAGCTCTGCTCTGTGCCTGTGCAGACGCCCAGCTATAGTCTGAGTATTTGGCCAAGGCGAGTCTGTTTTCGTTCATAATGTTGCCCCTGAGTTTCGCACATATACGTATATGCTTGCCTCTCGTGTCAGTCGCCAATGGGGCTATGAAAAACACACAGGCGGTTGTGCAATAATGACGGCGTGGTTTTAGACTAAGCTTTTGGAATTTGCTAAATTGATTTTATACGTAATTCAGTTTTCGCACAACAGCTTAGTGGCGGTTTTTGGAGGCGAAATAAGCGCCATCTAAGGCTGTATTGAAACGGTGTGAATTTTTAATCGTCACGTAATAAAAAAATTTCTGGATTTTGGCTTTTGAAACGATATGTATTATATATACTATGTGTTCAGTTTCTTAACGCAGTAATTTGGAGTATAATTAGTATTTAGTTCCATGCGTATTACATTTTGGTCAGTTTAAATGTGAAAACTACGCTGGTAAGGTTTTTCCTAATTTTCAAACAAAAGTAAAAAACCGTATATATGTTATAAAAAGTTCTGTTAAAAGCACAGATGTACATGGGGGTCTGGGGGGGGGGCAAGCCCCCCCCCCCCCCAGATTTGAGCTGTCGGGACAAGCCACCCTTCAGATTTGACCCACCAGGACAAGCCCCCCTCCTTGATGCTGAAAGAAACGTGCCCGAGCACTCAAAAATTGGCCCAGATCGCCGTAAAATGCTTCAAAAATGAGTAAAAAACGAAAAAATTTCTAAAAATAGCCAAATTTTTCAAAAATTTTACTTTTTTGGCAAAAATTTGAAATTTTGGCGTTTTTGTCCGCTCAAGCCAAAGAAAAGTCGGGACAAGCCCCCCTAAAATGTCGAAAATTCTGGGACAAGCCGTCCCAGACTGAGATTCCGTGTATATGTATGGTTAAAAGTGTATATTATGTTTTGTAGTTGTGTGCTGATGTCATTTTAGAGTCAACAATATATATACATATATAGGTATACGTTTATTTTGATTGGCTTTTTTGTTCTTTAATATTTTATTGTAATGTTTTATTCCGGGTAACAAGTTTTAAGGACTGTTGTATCGTGTTTTGGGAAGAATTGTAAAGTTTGGACTGTTTGTCCAAATAAGGGATTTTTGAAGTTACTCTGATAGAAGTATACTGTAACGTTTTAGTTGTCTTAAATTTTAACTTTAAATGCAATTTTTATGGATACGAGTTATTTGTAGAAAATGCTTGATAAATATATATGGTTAAGCTCGGCTCATATTTTTTTGATTTGGGATTGTTCGCAAGTATATATTTAAGACGATTGGTTTTAGTAATATTTTTTGTCCGAGTAAGGATTAGGTTAAGTTGGTATAAACCGGGTGTCGGGCCAGTATTTTATGGTATTGGGGCCTGGTTCTCACTTGTCGGTACGCATAAATTAGTCTACTACTACAGCAAAATGGTTGGTTCTTAATGGAGTGTTTTGGGCAAGTGAAGCTAGATGTATACTCACTTTTTTTGCTGTAGCTGTAGACCGTAAAAAATTGCGCTTACGGGCAAACGGGCAATTGTTAAGGCCGGTTCACACTTGTCCTTATGCTTGTCTTTATTGTTTTTCCCGAAACAATTCCCAAACAACTACCGCACCGATTGTAGCATTACTTTGCGTTAACAAAGTTGAAGTCAGCTTCTGTACGAAAAATATTGCAAAAAAGGTGTCGATTTCTCTCAACATTCATTTTAAATTTGTCCTTATCCCTGTCCTTAGTGTGAGAAATCTGCACAACCATTTTGCCACAATACTGCGACAATTGGTATGTTGTAGGGAATCGCTTGGGGACAAAAGATAAGGACTAGGATGAACCGGCT
This sequence comes from Trissonchulus sp. WLG1_4, assembly GCA_030248245.1. Lineage (NCBI taxonomy): Eukaryota > Metazoa > Nematoda > Enoplea > Enoplida > Ironidae > Trissonchulus > Trissonchulus sp. WLG1_4. The sequence goes on from JASANF010013864.1 coordinate 13,756, forward strand.
TAATAGTTCACGGAGAAGTATGAGCCGGGCTTAAATTCGTTTTTGGGGTGTTGAATATGTTCCACTGTTTTAAACAGATTCATTTTATGGTTGTCTGTTTGTGTGGGTCAGCTTGCTCTCTAGTCATTCATCGGACTGGCTTTTGTTGGGTTTTTGTTTTTTGGAACAAAACTATTGTTTTCAATTAACCGATAAAAAATGTGTTGACATAACAGTATTTGTTGCAGAAAACGATTAGAGTTTTCGTGCACAACATTCTTTGAGGTTTGAAAATTGGGTTTCTCAAAGGATCCTGGACTGCTTGAATAAAACCAGTAACACTCGTGTAATTTCTGGTCTTTTAAAATTTTTAGTATTCAATGAATATAAGACGGCTATAAAGTTTATTTACTATTTCCGCTACTACTTGTTAGCTTGCAACAAGAATCATTATTAGACACTCGCTGAGAGCACAAAATGTGGCGTAGAAAGTCATTTTAGTGTCATGTGGAGCTTGAGTCATATTTCATACTTACACCCGTTTGTCCGTTCTGACGGCTGAAGTACCAAAAATTACGCCCCAGCTACATTAATTGACTTAATTTTTTTAGAAATTTAGCGAGAATTTTGCCTGCTGAACAGAAATACGGCTGTAAGTATGAATCGACCCTCATTGTTGTCCCACAATATTGGCTTTTGGATGATTCCACCGTTGCTCCCCTTACGAAGATATTTCCTTGTGAGTTAGTGGTGTTAATGAAAAAACTTTTTTTGGTATTTGTTTCTGCTACCATATCAAATGCATTTCTGATTATAAATGGGTTTTTGTTGTAAATGTTGTGAAGTAAATCAAGGTGATGTTCTGTTTTGTACTTTTGTTTTGCGACGTTAGACCTGGTATAACTCTTTCCCGCACACTGTTACATCAGAAACAAAATCGCACTATCTTACACTAGTGAAACCTGTCGACTTTATGTTTCACAGAATCTGTTACTTCACGAGGGTGCCTTAGGTATACGAGTGAAGCGAGCCGGTGGCCAAGTGGTTAGGCGTCACAGTCCTGCCACAAGGCTGTCGCTGTGACGCTGGCTCCGTCTGTGGTGATGAAACAAAACCCAGCCAATGACTGGACTTAATGCATTTTTGAACTTTCATGCAGCAAAGGGTTACAGGATGAGGATGCCCGGTATAACCGTTTCCCGCATACTGTTACATGAGAATCAAAATTGCACTATCGTACACTAGTGAAACCTGGCAGCTTTACATACTTTGACTCCGAGTGACTCTGACTCCGCTGTGACTCGGCACCTGTAGCAAGTAATTATGGTCGGTGCTGTACTTTCTCATTTATGTTTCAACATTAATTGTAAATGCACAAATCTTCGAGTTTATATGTAAATAGTTGATTCAAAATCCTTCCACGAAGATTAATAAGAAATTAATTAACTGAGAATTGAGAAAATTCAAACTACGTTAAGGTCAAAAAATTATAAGTACGAAACAACAAAGTCAAAAGTTGGGTTTGTTATTTCCGAAAAAGCTACTATATTCCTTAAATGAGCGCCAATTTTTCTAGTATAGGAAGTCAAGTTCAATTAAACCAATATAAGCAATAACAAAGTTGAAGTGAACTTTTTGTTGTATTAGCCTTATAGCCTTATTCTAGAAATAGGTAGGTGAGTCAAAGTACTTGCGATATCAACAAAATCCATTTTCAACAGCAAAGTCAAAATAATCTTGTCATTAGCAATTGTTAACCCAATATTTAGTATGTTCAGATGTGTAGCGCCAAATGACTAGTTGCGATTTGTATGAAGTTATGTTGAACTTATGATCTTATTATTTACCAAAATAAACTGAAAATTTGCTGGAATAAGAGTACATAAAAGTGAGTTAACTAGAGTCTATTCCAAAAGTGCATAGCTACATATGCACTACAATAATAGCGCATTAAAAAGTAACAATATTTGTCCTGTGAGATCAGAAAAGCTAACTTGCAACTGCGACATATTTATTTGCTCTATGCTCTTGGTCTCTCTGTTCTTGCGATGAGTCTTAACGAATCAATCAATCTTACACGGCTGTGCTTCATTATTATAATGTAAACAAACTACCAATAAAAATACAGCACGAGTTTAATAAGTTCCATTATTGCAAGTTCATTATATGCACATAGCAGGAGCTAAGACATATTTACGCTTGATTACTTTGTTTTTTGGAAACATTTTGGTTGCTGTTTTAGGAAATAAAGACAACATGATTTTGTACTCTCGCCTTTTGTTTTAGAATTTGTGCTTTTCTCGTGCTTTTGGACATGCTTTTTTTGCTTGTTGAAGTTTTACCTATACTTGATGCTTATCAAATCAGCACAGTCTTTAGTGCTTAGCATATGTATCAACTTGGACAGTTAAACACACTCATATGTACAAACACTCGGAATACACATAAACATACATACACGCAATTAATCCACGCGCTTACGCGTAGTCCCAGTCCGTGTGGGGCAAAGAAAATGTAATGTCCTGTCGCAGCTGTGATGACGACAGGAAAACGCAAAAACGTCTGCTGAAAACGTAACCGGACATTGTCCACGCTGACTTTGCACGTTAATTATATAGACTATCATGCAGGTATTAACTCAACATTTGCAGAGTTAAGTTTCGTTGCGATATGTAGTTCCTACTCTAAAAAAACAAAAAATCACTGCGATCACCAACGGTGCAGCAAAAAGTCGCGAAAATTATGTCAAAACTGGCAGTAGGTACTTAAGTTTACTTGAGTTTGGTTTAACTGTGTGTTGGACGTTGGTGCGGAAATATAGAGTTATGTAATCTAGCTTCTTTTAAAAATATAAAACTCCTTAATCATCTTTTAGAGATCTTTTGTTTTCACAAGACTTTATCATAGTTGAACAAACAACTATAAATATGTAAATATTAACTTGATAATAAACTCTGCGACAGTATCGTTTTTAAGCTTTGCTTGACAAAAGAGTCGTTCGTTAGGCACAAGCTTGTTGAAAATTATTGGATACCCACCAAGACGAATAGAAGTTAATGCTTTTGCCAAAGTGTTATTAGCCGGCACATTATTTAAGGGTGTTTGTTATCCTTAACAACTTTTAGTCGATTGCTGTTTGAGACTCAATAGTTTTTATTCAGATTTTTTACGTGTTTGGTATAGACTGAAACTTAAGAACTTTACTTCATAACTATATCCACAATATTGTCTTTCTAATATCTTAGGGTCATACTTCAAGCTCTAACACGGAAATGTCCAGGTTTATGATGTAATACGCTTGTGTTTCCATGTACAAGTTTATAAACAGCTTATACAATTTCTTTTACCCCACCACGCAGTACCCTAGACAGTTGAAAAACCAGGATCAATTAAAATGCAGTATAAAGAATAACAGTCAAATTAACGCACACGCAGAGTTTTATGCTGAAAAAATTCTGCTAAATTGTTTAGATCGAGTCACATCTAGGCACTTTTGAAAAACTTTCGGCAGACGTCGCATAATAATTTAGATAATTTGAACCTTCAAGATTTTCTTTGTTTTTATCGTTCGTTATTCTGTTCTTCATTAGTTGAATCAGTGAGCGAATGAGACGTCCATTTAAGTTTCACATAATTTGTATGCCCTCATTTTTGAGTGATTCAAACCTGAGAAGCAGCATTGAACTTGCTTCAATAAGTTATGCCCTCAACTTGAAAATGTAAAGTATGACAGGCACTTTAAGTATTAAGATTAATAACAAGTCAGCATTGGCCTGGTAGCTTAAATGGTAGAACGCTGTCTGCAAATTCAGAAACTGGCAGGTTGATTCTTCCTGGTTCATCTCGATGCTGTCGCTGTCTATGAGTGTCTGTCAAAGTCATCCCTACTGGATATGCTGAGGCTCTCGACCAGCCAAACTCCAAAAGAGAGTCGGAGAATTGTATTTAGAGTCGGAGAAACTGAGTCAGATAGCGGCGGTCAGTATTAAGGTGTTATACCTTGCTGGCTTGTTGGCTACTGTAAGTTGCACAGCACACTGGTGGTAGGGAATAGGCATATTGTTGAGATTATTGTCGAGCTAACTTTGCGGTAGAGCAATTTTTTTACTTGAGCTAAGAATGAGGTCCGGAGAGACGGCTGTGGCACTCCACAAAATTCCAAGCTTAGGTGCCTGCCTAATGCCTATACATAAACACAGTCAGGAAAATGCACAACCCGTTGAACTGTGACGTTCGTACCTGTCGAAGTTTGTAATAAGGAGATAATTGCAACCAGAAATGCACGGAAGGAATCAGCGCTGCCAGACCCCTGGTGGAAAAGGAGGGTGGTCCCTGCATTTGGCTCTTTTCACATATTTTCATTTTTAAGGTAATTTTTTGGGCATCAAAGGGAGTGGTTGAAGGGGTGCCCGCTGTCTGAAGGGGGGATGCTGACCCCCCTGAGAGGGGTGGGTGGCTACTCCCGCTTACCCCCTATGTGCATCTATAATTGTAAAGTATATATGACACTAAAGACGCGTCAGGCCTACTTACACAGCCCATCATAAATTTAACTCAAATGGCTGCGCACTGGTCTGTTGAGTCAGAAGTCAGCGGTTCGATTCCCTTCTAAGTCATGCCGATGCTACGGATGTCCACTGACAATCCATCTCGTTGATTGCACTAAAATTATGACTTAATCCATTATCAAAATTGCTTGCATAACATTAATGACTAGGAAGCTAATTAGTTATTAATAATACGAAATATGCTCTTACTGTTCTTGTTTTATTATTTGGTTATACGTTATCAAGACTATCATTCGTATATTTCTCCATCATTCTCAAGCAGTCGTTGAATGTCTGTCTACGTCCACCCACGAATCTTCATTTAAAACTTGAAGTTAAACTGTGCTGCTTTGTAGTTGAGTTTATTTCGATTTCTTTCACTATTTGTTTGTTCATTGTTTTGTTAATTTTACCAACTTTTTTTTATTAATATCATGATTTTTATTCATTGTCAAACCAGCTGTTGCAGTTACATACAGTACCGATCAGAATTAACTACCTATGATGCTGGAGTCAGCATCACTGATCGAGCCATAGCGTCACTGACTGCAGTCATTGCATTGACGTCACAGGTCCAACAAATTGAAAATTTCTATTGAATTTTACAAAATGACTGCGGAGTCAGAGTCAGTGACTCCGGAATCACGCTCACATTAGTCAACAGCTAAACTGGATACTTAAAGTAAAGTATACGTATGTATATACTGACACAACGTGCATAAAGTGAATGATGACTAATGTGAGAGCGATTCCGGAGTCACTGACTCTGACTCCGGAGTCACTTAATGAAATTCAATATGCCAAATAAAATTGTCCAATTTATTGGACCTGTGACGTCAATGCAATGACTGCAGACAGTGACGCTATGGCTCGATCAGTGATGCTGACTGCAGCATCATAGGTAGGTAATTCTGATCTGTACTGTACATTGAAGTAAATTTTTTCAATACAATTTTATTTCTGTATATTTTGATTTCTATAAATTGTTCTTTAGTTTTGTACATTTCTTCCTAGTGTTTGTACTTGCATATTTTTTTAAAATTTTTCCTAAAAAATGGTTCCAGACATTACTTAGCTCACTAGCTCGTTATCCCTAGTAATTTTTTAATGTGTGACCCATGTTAATTATTTATTTTTAATCTAACTAATAGCGTATCAATATTATGAACAGTACATAATAGATAAGAGTATGGACACTCTTCCTTATTAGGTACATATATACACCTGAGCGTTCGAAGTTGTAGGTTGCTACAGAAAATTTGTCCTGGTACTGGCAGCGAGTCTTTTATTCGTCAAGTTAAAGCACAAAGCTGTATCAAGAGCAACCCTTATTTTCAACTAAAGGAATTGTTACGAAATTGTGCAACAAATGTAGACATTAAAATGTTCAAAATCTTCTAGATATCTCGCACGTTGTTATTATTTAGACCTGACCTTTGACATAAAACACCACAAATGGCGCTCAATGGCAGTATGAGTTTTAATACCAGCCGCGACGACGCTTTAGCTGGATCTTTCATTTCGCTGGTTGGTGCGTTTGGGATAGTATGCTACTTTATTTTCGCCATTTGTCTCCGCAATACCAAAGTTCTCAGCGACGATCCGTCTTTCGTGCTGATGAGGTCACTCATGGTCCAGAACTGCATTTATATATTGGTTTATATGTGCGTTGTGGGTCCACTAGTTGTTCTACAAATCAATTTCCACAATTATTTCATGCAGGTCATCATCACAGTACCGTCGACTATGTTTTTTATGAGCGTATGGACCTTGACTGCCATAGCTTTGAATCGATTTGGACTTCTGGTGTTACCGCAGAAAATAAGTGTTAAGCTATTTAGTCGTGGGAAGAATATAACATGGGCTATTTTGTGTTGGTTTCTTGGATTTGCTGCCTCATTTCCTCGATATTTCGACTGTTGCAATATGATCTTTATACCCGAGCGATATGGAATTCTGCTAGATTTATCCCATCCTGGAAGCAAAATGTTTGCCGTTTTTGGAAACACATTTATATTCAGCTGTATCTCCATAATGTGCATCTGCTATTTTGCGATTGTGATGAAGATAAAAATTTTCAAAAAACAGTCTATCGTTAGCTCTTTCATCCACACAGAAGGCATCATTGCTGCTCAAGCTGCTGTCATATCGTTAAGTTTAATTATCGAAACCATATGTTTTCACGTTGTACCCAAATATTTTGGCATGTCTAAACATAACGTGTTGTTCCTGTCAGTCATGGTGCAGGTCAACGCATTTGTTCCCGCGCTGGTGTTTTTGACATCCAGCTCGGATCTGAAGGTTGCTTTCAAAAAACTCTTTTCGTCCACCCATAGCGTTCATCCCGTAGTTGTGATCAGCCATGCTAAAGGACACAGTTCTACAAGTCGATTGAATCAAGCTCAGAGCGACTGAACGTGACACAATTTTCGTCTTTTTTTGCTTTTAGAAAAAATAAACAGATTTTATTTTGTGAATCCAGTCTACCTAGTAATATGTTTTACTTTCACGCAAACCACATTCACCAAAATTTTTATTCTACAAGAACCAGGTAGCCGAATTCTCTTTATAACTGCAATTTTATTACTGAGAAAATTGCTGCTTGAGACCATTTCACAAGGATATTTTGTAACACGGTTAATTTTACCTACACCTTTTCATCGCACAGGCTCCGTTCTGTTATGTAAATACACTCTGATATATAGATGTTTATGTGAATATGTAAATGTCTCTATGTTTTCACTTTGACCCTGAATTAATTTGCTGTACTCCTGCAATTTCAGCAATAACAGATGACCGATAACGAAAAGTGAACGATTTGCGCAGAATATCCAGAGAAGCAGAAAATAGTTTTGTGTTGTATCGGTAGCGTTACCTTTTATTTGATGCTAACCTACGAGGAGAAGCAGTGTTGTAATTTCAAAAGTTATCATAACCATGTTTTATACTTCCAAAAATTCTGAATTTTGCCAAAAGGCTTATTGGTAACATGTATACCATAATATTTTAAATATTAAATTAAAAAAACTCACGTGTCAAAAAGCTAGAATTAGGTATGTCTGTCCTGTTTTTATTTTAAAATGTCTGCGTATTTATTGAATAAATTGTCTGCACTTTATGTGGTTGTCAAGCTTTTTGATAAAGGGGTCTTGTACCAACATTATAGTGTTCACCGATGCCAAGCCTTACAAGATACTAACTGAAAAAATTTGAAAAATAACTGAAAACTAAAAAGCTGAAAATTAGCATTTTTTAAATATAAAATCACGTAAAAAGCGCATTAATTTGAGAAACATGGCCATAGTTAACTGCCCATATTATAAGTGTTTCTTGCTTTTGTACTTCGCACTTTGTTTGCTTGGCCTTACACCAAAACCTGGGTGTAGGTACCCCTATGTTAACTTCCCGTATCAGACTGTGTACAAAAGTGATGAATTAGTTAGCATTTAAAAGAAAATTTCGCATACGGCTTAGTGAAGCTAGTTCCGAATTAACTGTAAATTCATACTTGACTAGTTGCAAAAGCATAAATTATTCTGTTCAGAAGTCGTTTTAAGCTATTCAACAAATAACCTCTTTCCCCCATTAAGTACCTAGCTTAGGAATGCTCTTGTTTTGCAGTTACTACTCGTAGCCTGGTATAACTTCAACACAAGGAAGAGGTGAGTCAGTGTCCCAAACAGTGCTCGAACACCTTTTGGGCGTAAAGAAAAAAAGCTAGTTGATATTCTTTATAATCGTTGTCTACATATGTTTAATGTGCAAAAACATAACCCAGATGTTCTTACACAGTAACTAAGATTGCATAAAATCCTAGTCTTAAAAAAGGGGGTTTTGATTAGCGTCCAAAATTCAAATTGGCATGATTCCGATTTTTCACTTTAATGATCGAAGCAATCAATAAGCAAGTGTTGCAAAAATAAACTTATCTTGCTGCATTGTCATGTTTGTCCAATTCGTGTCAGTGCCAAACTAAATAAAATCAACTGAAATTAATTGAAATGAAAAATTTAGTTCATAAAGCATAGTATCATGCCATAGGTACAGAAATACAGATGAAATCAAACAGAAAAAAATTTAAAACAAACAAGCAATTAGACAAACAATTATATAGACAAAAACACAGAAATGTACAACTCAATTAGTAAATGTAACTGCGTTAAAGACATTAATTATTGAAACATCTTAAGATCATTGAATTATGTGTTAAATATGAAAGTTTTAAGTAAACAAGCAGGCCCCAAAAGGGGCATGGTTCCTTTGTCGAGTGCAAAATCCATATTTGTCACCCTTAACATTTCGCCAAATTCAGCTGTGAAGTACGTATGTCTAAGAAATGTGATTAATGTGAATAACGTGTTTATAAAGGTCAAAGTTCTGTCTAACGAACTTTTTGCAATAACAAATGTTCAAAGTATTCACATTTGACAAATTAATAAAGTGCTTGGCTCAAAGGCGACACAGTTTTGTTACGAATTTTAGAGTTGGTCGGTTGTGTTTCTCGGCTGCGGCCCGTCATATTTATATTTTGCCCCGTTCGTCTGTATCTGCCCCAAATGTTTTGTTTCATGCAATAAATAATATTCTAACTAGTTTCTCGTGGTTTTTCTGTGTTTTAGGTTAGGTAGCGTAGTTTTCAGTGTAAATTTAGGTTTTACGTACTTTCCAGGCTTAGTGAGCGACGTAGGCCCTATGTTCTCGTCAGGGGAGTCACACTTCGGTCTCGGTTCTAGGCAATCTACCTGAAGCCACAAGGCAGAACACCAAAAACTTAACACAGCTGCCCAGTTGAGTGTGCATTGGGATTCTAGAAAGTAATAATACCTACTACAGTTGCTTAATTTGGTATCAGCGCTTACATAATTACATACTGAGTTACTGTAAAAACTTAAAAAAAATTGGCCAGTAACATGTAACAGTTGCCGAAGCTACTTTTGATTTCAGAACTTAGTTCACTTTATTGACAAAAAAATTTAGTTCAAAACAGATTTTGCACAGTACTGAACAACTTTTTTGAAAAAAACACAGCACTGTGGGGGTCGAACCCATGCAGTAAGACAATCCTCTTGAAGTAGCGTCTTTGACCACTCGGCCCCACTACTTCGTTTGTTATTGCTCTGGAAAGAAACATGACTAATATGAGAGCTCAACATTTAAATATTTATATTCAAAATTATAATAATATTTATTTTTTAATAATTGATAACGAACCAACATTAACTTTGCTTTTGCTAACTAAAGTATATACTATAAGTTATGCCACTTTTTTATGAAAATGAAAGTTTGAAACTAAAAAACAGACAATTGTCTAGACAGTCACGTGAATTGCATATGTATGTATTTTGTCTGAAGCATTACCATGCGCAAAAACTTTTAAATTACAAAAATTGATCAAAATTGCAATTGAACTCTGAAAAAGTGTTCTTTGCAATTGTTTCATTTAAAGTTGTCAGAAACGTTTTCAAAAAGAAAGAGCAGTCAGCTCATATACCGACTTTACGTATTAATCACATGCGCATAACAGCATGTAGCTGCTATTTTACACTGCGCAGAGTTGGTTTCAAAACAATAGTTCCTTCTCTAGAAGGAACAAAAATAAATGTTTTAGACAGACATTCTTACCCTGCAGATCACTATTAAACCAAATATACTGAATCTTGCATAGTCTGGGTTGTAGGCAGTAAAACATTCAGTAAAGTTGAATTACATATATACACTATGCATGCGGCGAGATTTAAATCCTGAATAGCTAATCAGGAATGAAATTTTGTGACAGAATTCGAAATTCAAATGTAAGACCGACATTAAGGGTAAAAAATTCAAAAGATATTTAACTTTCAAGGACTTTGGCAATAAGTTTTTAACTCATATGTTAACAAATTTTGAAATCGTTAAGACGACATTACTGAAAAGGATTGGCTTTATTAGTTATTAATAATATAATTAACCGACAGAATAATTAGGCGTAGGGATATTTTCAGTTAACTGCTAACTGATTCATTTTCAGTTAAAGTTAAGCAGTTACAGTTAACTTATAATAACTGATAACTTAACTGCTCTGAATTTGAAAAGCAGTTAAAAACTGATAACTTAACTGCACAATTCTCAGAAGTTGTTAACTTAACTGTAACTGAACTGCTTCGGTTGTAAAAAACTGATTAAAATCAGTTAACTGATATTATTTTCAGTTACATACATACTACATATTACTTAAAATCATTGTCAGTTATGCGTCGAAACTGCGTTTGATTTTCAGTTTTTACGCATAACTGAAAATCAATTATTCAGTTCAAATGTGGGAACATTTTAACAAGCAGGACCAAAAGGGGCAAGGTTCCTTTGCTGAATGAAAATTCAACAGATATGTTTCATTATCAAATTTACTTCGCCTTTGCATTCAGTGTGCATTGTCATGCATAGAAAGCAATAATAGCTGCGACAGTTGCTTACCGTATTTCCTCGAATATAACCCCAAGGCTTTTATATTTTCGAGAAAATTCAAATGGGGGTTCTATTCAAGGGTGGGGCTCTATTCAAGGCAGCGACTTCATTTTTTCGTGAAGTTTCAAATGGGGGTTCTATTCAAAACAGGGACTATAATTTTTCGCGAATCTTCAGTAACGGTTGGAATTGAAACGTCAGTGTTGCAGATTGCGAAAATTTCAGAACTATTGAAAATGAGTCGTGACGCACCAAAATTTCACTCGATCCTCGTACCCTACTCAGTCAGTACCAAGCTCCTGACGTGACGATTCAAGCTCAGAAATGCCTGAGCACGCACACCCACACGACTCCAACCCTTCCACAATGTAACGGGTTTAGAATTTTTAGGGTGCTTCTCTGGCCAAATTTTAGTGCAAATTTTGCAAAATATTAAAAAAAGACAAAAATTTTGCCAAAAAGTATGTATATAATACGTAAATAATTCGTTAATAATAAATTAGCAATTAATTTAGTGTTAATTAAGTAGAAAGTTAGCCAATCATAAATATCAGGATAGCAAAAAGCAAACCACCAATTTTAGAGAAATAACTGAAAATATTTTTAGTTAAAGTTATCAGTTACAGTTAAGTTAACTTAACTGTAACTGAACTGATTAATATTTTGCAAAATTAACTGATAACGGAACTGATCTACTCTTCAGCTAATCAGTTAACTGATTAACTGAACTGATTAAGATTTTGGTAACAGAAAACATCCTTAGTTAGGCGGTATTAAACAGTTTTAGGATAACTTGATAATTATTAATACGATATGTAGTTGATTCTCTACGTTCATGTTATTTAACGAAGCGCAGAAATAGCTCTCTAGGATAAAGAGGCCCATAGAGTTTGTATATTTTTCCAGTTTTTCTTGTGTTCAAGATTTGCCCCTTTTTTTCGTTGTATCAACGGTTAATTATATTCGTCGTCAACAGTTATATATTTTTGTCGCCACTAGATTATTATTTTATTATTGCTCATTACTATCATATTTTTGGCCTTATTTATTTATTTATTCAGTTTATTATAATTAGCTATTCTTTTACTATTGTAGTAAATTCTATTTGCCCACCATATTTTTGTTCAATGATGAAGATTTGATCAAAAAGTGATTTCTGTCTAGCCCGCAGATGTATCCGTTACGCACCTATGTTGTAAAACACCCTATCGTTAAACTCCGCTATGTAATTAAAATTCACGATCCATTCAATTTTTCTACTGCAACTGCCGAAGTCTTAATCCTTAAATAACGAATCTTTAGTAGTAAACTGACGCGCTTTCAGCCCTGTGTGAAAGCGTGCTAATTAACAATCTAAAACAGATCACTTTTTATTGGCAGACTGCATCAACCCATTGTACATTGTAAAACTGTAAGCACTGAGTTCTATCGATAGAATGATCTGACTTATGTAGTTTTTGTAATCGTAAGTTTTTAGTTAGAAACGAGTTTATAAGGTCCTTTCATGACATCCTCCCGGGCTCCCTTATCCCACCAGGACCAATGGATTACTAGGCGTTGCTGAAGGGACACTGTCTTTGGGCAGAAGTTAGAGGTCATCTGACGGACTCTGGGTAACCTCCAATGGAACCAAGTCCTTGATCCCCCTCTTTGTGAGCTTTCCAGTTGGAAGTTTCAGTTCAACGTATATATCGGACTTCAATATCTTTGCTTGGAAGCAGTTTTTTCTATTCGAGCGAGTTTCCAACACGCTCTAGGCAAGTTTTCTTTTACCAGCACAACTTCGCCAGAAACAGGTCTCCTGTCTAATTGTCCTTTCTTTCTGGCAAAACGGCAGCGATGACTTTCCTTTAGCTCAGTTAGATACTGACTGTACCAAATCTTCCAGAATGATTCTAATTTTCTTTGTTTGATTTGCCAGTTGTTCAGTAAATTTTTTCCGCCTTTTCCTGGATGGTAATCTGGGTCGTCTTTATTGTCAATGCAAGGGGGTATATTTAAGTTAAAGTCAGGATTAATAAAATGAGCAGGAATGAGTATAGCTCCCTCTTCAAGGTCAACTCCTAAAGACAGGAGCGGTCGAGAATTCAGTATAGCTTCTATTCCCGTCAGCACAGTCACAACAGAATCTTCGTCTATAATAGATCTCCATAAAGTTTTCCGTAGGGCCCTTTTTACGAGTTCTACAAGACGTTCATTGAAACCACCATACCAAGGAGACCCCGATCTGGTATAAATTTCCAATTAACACCTTTTTCGCTAAAAAACATGGACAGCTTCTTCCTAATATCTTTAGCTTCTTCATCGGAAAAGTTGGCTTCTAGTACTTCTTCTACTTTTTTGAATTGGAGTGCATTGTCAGTTAAAATAGTGTGTGGCGTACCACGGCGATTCCCAAACCGCGAAACGGCATTCGGCAACTGCAACCGGAAACGGCACTGCACAGTCGCTCTTTGGGTAAATTTCCCATTTTTGGTGGTTTGAAGCCTCCACCTTCACTTTTTGGTCCTTATGAGGTTATAAGGATCCTTTCATGACACCCTGGAGCAGTCACTGAAGGTCTTCGCTTTCACGTTCCCAATATCACGAACAGCGCTTGAGTGATAATGTGACTTAATATTCAAAGAACTTAGGCTTAGTCAGTCAGTCCCTCGAATTTACTGTGCGTTTTTGAAATTTGTTTTTTTACTGCTTATTCAAAATATTCGTAAATTTTGACCTGTTCAAAAACGATACACTCGTGATTATTCTTATTGGAAACCTGAGTTATGAAAACAAATGCAGTATTCTAGGTCTCAAGACTCTCGAGCATAGATGGTAATTTTGAAATTTGTAGCTAGTATGTTGAGGTATGGATCAATTCACCATACTTAATTCATATAAATCGTTTGAATTTAGTGAGAATATTTGTACGCAAGGCTATTGTTTTAAGCTGCGGCAATGTATTTGTCTTGGTCACATGTCTATTTATCGGTTTACGAACCGATTGTAGTTTGAATTCAGCGCATAAGCATGAAAACTAAGCAAATGCAGACAGATATTACTGATACTGTATAATGCAACACACCTCAAGGTAACGCTTAAATTTTCATGTTGATTTAAAAAGTTAGTTTTCACTCAGCAAAAAGGCAAAAACACTCGCGTGTCAATCTCTGCTGTATATTTGACATTTGTACAAACCCCGTATGCGGACACGCAGAGTTGGTGGGAAGACTGAATTTTGACAGTAGAAACACGAGCCTTTCACAATTTCTTCGCAAACGGGATTTCATATCATGGGGCTCTAGGGGAGCTAATCAGCGTTACTAAGTCACAATTTTTGACAAAAACAAATTGCTGATTGTTTACATCCAGTCATGTTTGTTTTTCAATAAAGTCAGGCAGTAAAGGCGGAAATGCTTTGAATTTTACTTAATTTGACCCTGGGAGATTTTGCACCATTTTATTGTATTTACTTGTTTTGTTATCTTCTTCATCATTTTACGTAAAGAAGGAATAGTAATGGAGTATGTCATGTAATTCGACTTAGCTTGTACGTCTTTATTTTTGTTATTGTCAATTCTTAATAAGCTGGTTTCAAGAAGATCTTTAAAATTCAGCATAAAACTGTCACCAAGATAGCAGGAGCATTTGCACTTTGTTCCTTTTAAAATTGTCTTTTTGATACAGGTTACAACTTCTTTACCAGCAAATTATTTGTTGAGTTATTTTTATTGCGAACCAGTAAAAAGCCACAGATCCTTGAAAGGGTCATCAGAACTACGCTATTCAATAATCGTCTTTTCAAGCGTCAACATTTAAACACCTCTAATGGCAATCAACGATAGTACGCTTATTGATACGAAATACGAGGACGCTTTAGCGGGATCCCTGATTTCGTTGGTGGGTGCGTTTGGCATTTTGTGCTACAGCATTTTCGCAATTTGTCTTCGCAATACAAAAATCTTAAGCGACGATCCGTCGTTCGTGTTAATGAGGTCACTGATGGTACAAAGTTGCATTTACATATTGGTCTATGCTTGCGTTGTCGGACCGCTTGTTGTTCTACAAATCAATTTTGATAACTATTTAATGCAAATCATCATCACAATACCGTCTACTATGTTTTTCATGAGCGTATGGACTTTGACCGCCATAGCTTTGAACCGATGTGGTCTTCAAATTTTACCAAAGAAACTCAGTTTAAAGCTATTTAGTCGTGGCAAGAACATAAAATGGGCTGTTTTGTGTTGGTTGCTTGGCTTTGCTGCCTCATTTCCCCGATATTTAGACTGTTGCAATGTTGTCTTTATACCGGAGCGATATGGAATTCTGCTAGATTTATCCCATCTTGGAAGCAAAATGTTCGCTGTGTTTGGAAACACGTTTATATTTAGTTGTATTTCTATAATGTGTATTTGTTACATCGTCATTGTGATGAAGATAAAACTTTTCAAGAAAAATTCTATCGCTAGCTCTTTCGTCCATAGAGAAGTAAAAATAGCCGTACAAGCTTTTGTTATATCCTTGAGTTTGATCATCGAAACTACATGCTTTCACGTTATACCCAAATATTTTGGCATGTCGAAATACAATGTATTGTTTTTGTCAGTCACGGTGCAGGTCAACGCATTTGTTCCTGCGCTGGTATTTTTGGCATCTAGCTCGGATTTGAAGGTTGCTTTCAAAAACCTTTTTGCACCTACCAATGCTGTCTATCCTATAGTTGCGAACAGCCACACAAACGGAGGACACAGCTCCACGAGTCGCCTGAATCAACCAACCGGTCAAGAAACTGCATGAACGCATGAAATAAACTGTTTTCTGTTTGTTGTTGTTGTTGTTGAGACTCAACAGCTGGAATGCATAAAGGCAGTCTTACGTTTAAAACCAGTCTAAGGCGTTCTATTTCAGTACTTTAGAACATCGTAACGAAAAATTCTACACGTATTACATAGGTGAGAACGTTGCCCTTGGACTGCGTTTAGCAAGACTGAGCTAAGACTGCCTTTATGCATTCCACCCAACAGGTCAACGCTTCTGAGCTGCATGCTACCATTTTTCGCATACTAGTTAGCGAAAATAAAGTAATCATTTTCACTAAAGGTTTTGTAAGTTGGAAACATAAAATTCATGTTTGTTATTTTTGCAGTATGGTGTTACACCGTCATTTCTCGCGGTATTGACTAGATAGCCATGGACAACATTAATGCTTCATTGACTTTCATACATTGTAATATTGACAGTGAAAATATTTGGACTGTATATTAAATAAAGTTTATTATTACATAGTGATGCGAAATTCGAAATCGAATTTGAAAAACGAATTCATAGTGATGCAGCTTGTTTGCAGCATCTTTCGCTATGTAGGTGCAATTTTAGGAAGGCATTCTTCCAATTTGCCAGCTAAAGGCCGATTCATGCTTACAGTCGTATGTCCGTTCAGCCTTCCGAATCACGAAGATATCACGACACATTGTTATTTAATGCATACTTAGTGGTGTGACTACTTTGTAATTTGGCCGGCTGAGCGGACACGGACCTATTAGTAAGTATGAATCGATCCTGAGCCATTTTAGGTATGTCATCAATTTGAATTAAAAGTGGCGTTTTTTACACCAGATTTCAATATCCCGTTCAAATGTCAGTAAAATCACACTGGCGCTTTATTCTAGGTAATACTGTGTAGATTTCTTGGCACACAATAGATTAGCAGGTGCTCGCAATCGCGAATGTAATGATTTTGGAGATAACCGATGGCGTACAACGAGGCTAAACGACCGAAGGATCATGTCTTGTCCTTAATAAAGAGTATTAAACTGTTGTCTGTGCGCACGACCGTTTGGCGCAGGCTGAAAGTGTGTCTGGGTTCGAGTCACACCCACCCTATTTCTGCCCAGCCCCAGGATTTGCCGACAAGTGCTTCTGATTTCCGAACTCATGCTCAGAAAAACCAGGGCCGGCACGATAGTGTAGATCAGCACGCAAAAAGTCAGCACCATAACGGCCCAATCAGAATTCAGCAAGGGAACCAATTGGAATGCGCCATTCTCTGCGGCCAGAGCCAATGAAATTACAGCTGCTTGCAAGGCGATCCGGTTTTCCGCCCTAATGGTCGATCTGCTATCGATGGATCGTTTAAATAGTTTAATTTTCACGATGATCGACAGATAGCAGACGCTCATTATCGCAATCGCTGCTGCATTAAGCGATGTGGAAAAAATGTTGAATTTACGGTTGATTGAGTTTGTAATGTCCATTACTGCGCCATAGCTGTGGGCTGAAAGGCGCAATCGACAACATTCGAAATATCTAGGAATCGATGTTGCAAATCCAACAAACCAGCAACCGATGGTCCAAATCAAAGTTGCCCTGGTGCTGAAAATCGATAAACTAATCGATTTTGGCAAAATCAGAACAGCAGATCGATTTAGCGCAATTACTGTGAGCGTAAATAAACCAGTGAAAAATATTGATGAAGAGAAACCGAACAAAAACCGCTCAACTGCGCCAGAAACAAGCTGAGTTTGCAATATGACGGAAATGCCGATAATTGTGGCGTAAAATAACAACGTCAGGCAATTTTGTAAAATTAACGATTTTATCAAAATATAAAACGGCATTTGGCGCAAAGTGGGAGTGCGGAAAATAGAGAGTAATAAAAATAGATACAAGACAATGCCTGCGACACCCGTTGCCGTTATAGAAAGTCCAACCAATTTGTCAGTAAGATCTGGGGTTTCTGATTTGTTCATTTTTTATGTTGACAAAAGCAGATGATTGATTGTAGTATAATAAATAGGATGAAATCTAAAACGTATAACATGAAGAATACAGTTCACTCAGTTCATACACCTCCTTATTAAGTCCGGTTCATACCTTCTCGTCGTTGTCCTTGTTACTATCCTTTTGTCCTTAAGCGATTCCACAAAAACAGCATGTCCAACCAAATAAGCAAATATTTCGCCAGAAGATTGTTGAGGTCACTTCCAGACTAGGGCTGGGCACGGTTCCACAGTACGAACCGTGTATACACGTTTAATCGTATACACGCTAAGCTTGGCGTGTACACGGTTTGTTTGTGGTCACTATCTGCGCTTACTTAGCGGTTACGGCGTGTACACGACACACGTTAAAAAACAGTAACCGCGGATAGTGTAGCTGACAGCCGTTTACTTAAAGCGGATAGTGTAAACCGTTACTCGAAACGGATAGTGTAACTGGTTACGCTATCCGTTTTCCGACTTCGTCTAACCGTGAAGGAAAATGTTCGTTTGAGCTGCTAGATTTATGCAAATTAGCCTCCACCTATGCGCAGATGATTTGCCGCATGTAGTATTTCATACACAGCGTGTGTTCTAGCTATATTCTTTAGGAAATTATATAAAGGCAGACATAGTGACAGCTCAGCATTGTTCCAGTAGCTCAAATGGTAGCTCGCTGGTCCGCAGATCTAGAGAATAGAGATGGGTGGTTCGCATCTTCCCTGAGTCTGTCTTGTAATCCCACTCTGTCTCTTGACCGTGTAATCACTAACCAGTGTACCACTGTAACCGTGTAATCGTTTAGTATCCCTGTGAACAGTTAAGCCCGCTTCATACTCGTCCTTGTCCTTGTCTTCATCATTTTGTCCCTCAGCAACTCTGATAATAGTACCCGGCGAAATGTCACAATTTTTAGCATGAACTTTGTTGGAACCAAGACTACTGAGTACTGAGTACTGACTGACTGCGTACGCAAAAAATTAACCGAAAAGATTCTGCCAACTAGCAGCTTGCCAAAGTTTGTCCTTGTCCCTGTCTCTGTGTCCTTATGGACAAGCATGAACCGGGCCTAACACGAATACTTAGCGTGTAAACGGTTACACTGATAATTAGCGTGTACACGCGAATAATAGCACTATAGCAGTAACCGTTAGTTAGCCTGTACACGCGTTGGTAGCCTTCAAAAATAACCGTGCACACGGATAGTCATTTTGCAAGCGTGCCCAGCCCTATTCCAAACCGTATACAAAATACAAATAACGAGTTCAAACGCAATTGTCGTTTTTTCCAGCAGCCGACCGAAAATTGTCCATGTCCCTGTCCCTGTGTCCTTAAGGGGGCGCTCTGAGTAACTTCCAATAAATCAAATTGCTATAATTTTTATTTCTTGCTGATACGAACTTTTTTGTTTAAGTGCAATCAAGATAAACACCAGGCACGCATTTTTGCAAAGTTTGATGAGTCTCAGAACATTTTAACAAAATTTTATGACTGCATCAAAATCGAAATTTTGAAAAACTTGACTAATTTTTGAAATAACGTAGCTCAATGGTGCCTCAACCAAATTTAATAATCTATAGCTTAAATTGAAGACAATTATGTATCTTGCCGAGGTGCCATTTTTGTCGAAATTTCGTTACCGGCGACAAATTTTTAGTTATTTTAATTTCTATCAAAAGTAACGTTTTAAAAAGCCTATCATATTGAGCCAAATCATAATAATTGCAATTCAAGAAGTTCGGCGCCTCGATATACATCTGCTCTAACAGTCTGCAAAGTTTCAAGCGAATTGGTTTTTGCAGCTGACAGTAATCTTAACAAGTAGGCCCCAAAAGGGGCAATGTTCCTTCCCCGGTGTCTACCTTTCAAGTTTAATTGAATTGTATCTATTCCCCTGCTGTAAAATGTATGCTATAGCCCAATTTCAAAAACTCTGAAGTTTGCCTACACATACGTATTTTCCAAAAAATAGAGCTCAGATATTTAATTCTGCAAAAATAAAAAAAAAAAAAAAAAAAAAAAAAAAAAAATATAGGCTATGCAGCCTGCTCAGCAGCGTTTAACGCTGCGAACAGTTAGTTTCAAAACAATTGTCTCCTTCTCTAGAAGGAACAAAAAATCAAAACAAACAATACGTATATATTTTCCAAAAAATAGAGCTATTTTTTCTGTATTAAAATCCGTTGAGAAAAGTTTCAGAAGCCAAAAAGTAACTAACGAAAAATTAGTTTGAAAAATAGTGTATTTTTGTCAGTGTTGGTCAACGTATTTTGGAAATTTTTTTAGAAAGGTTTGCCTACACAAACGAGTTTTTGAAAAGTTGCAACTAGCAATTAGCTACAAAGAACTGCTTCAAAAAGTACCAAAAGCCATATAGAATTTTTCGGTATATCAATTTAAAGATTTTTCCCATTGTAAAATAGGTTAAAATTTCAAGTTGAACAATATTTGACGTTTACATCAAATGAAAGCTAATTTAATTTGCAACAACTTTTCTTCTTGAGTTAGTTAACGAAAACTTACGTGAAAAATTTTATCGCCCAAAGTCGGTTATTCAGAGCGCCACCTTAAGGACAATAGTATGAACTGAGCTTAACCTATTGTACCTGTCGTTTTTTAAGACAAGTATGAACCGGGCTTTATGTCTGACTAAGTCGAATTGAATAACCTGTAATCTATGTATATAAATCAACTATCAAGCGGGGGAAAAGGGAATAATGAAAATGACTAATTTTGTTTGAAACTTAAGCAAGTTTCAAACAAAATTAGTTTCTTGTCTTCGAAGTCAAAGTACATACTCGTGAGTCGTGACCCTTGCCAACAACTAACTAGGTAAATTCTGTAGCTAACATGGATAATGTTTACCTATAATTAGGTATCGTGTTATTGTTGCCGAAAGCATTATTTTTAACTCCAAGAATGACAGTTGTATCCCATGACTTATATGTAGCTAAACGATGCTACAGCTGAACTACATATACAGAAAACTGTGCACATGCAATCATAGTGTTAAAGCTAAGCAGTGTAATTAATGTATGTATTTGTGGCATGAAAATAACAAACAAGGCATTTACCTAGCCTTAACAAGCCTTACAATCTGTAGCTTGATAAAATTATGCAGTAACTTCTTACGTAAATAAGTTACGATATTTTGTACAAACTTAGCACTAGTTTTAGCAGTGTTAGCCAATGGAGCTTGGTCTAGTGGTTAAGGCGTCTAACTACAGATCAGAAGTATATGGGTTCGATTCCCGACAGCTCTGACTTTTTTGCAATTTCTTTAATTGAATTTTTAAGTCATATTTAGATTTTAAGTCGTCACACAAGTACTTTATAGCACGATCGAGCTTGTTTTCATACATCTGGGCCCGATTTATCGAAGCAAAATGTTCGTCATCAGAAATGTTCGTCATCGAAAATGTTCGTCATTGAAAATTTTGGATTGATGGAAACATTTTCGATGACAAACATAACACTAAATTATGACAAATGTTCGTCATCGAAAATGTTCGTCATCAAAAATGTTCGTCATCGAAAGTTCGTCATCAGAAAATGTTCGTCATGGAAATTTTTTTCGATGACGAGCTTTGGTTTTTTAGAACATTATGTTCTAAATGACAAAAGCTCGGCATCGAAAACTATTTCAACGGCGAACATTTCAACAGAGCTAGAGACATCCGTTGAAATGTTCGCCGTTGAAAGTTTTTCGATGACGAAAATGTTTTTTCGATGACGAACATTTGCTATTTCGATGACGAACATTTTCGATGTCGAACATTTCCGTTTTCGATGACGAACTTTTGCTTTTTCGATAACGAACATTTGTGGTGACGAACTTTCGATGACGAACATTTTCGATGACGAACATTTGTTATAATTTAGTGTTATGTTCGTCATCGAAAATGTTTCCATCAATCCAAAATTTTTGATGACGAACATTTTCGATGACGAACATTTCTGATGACAAACATTTTGCTTCGATAAATCGGGCCCTGAATGCGCGCGCGCAGGAAAACCCTCGTGCGTGGCACGGCGTTTCCCTCGCACAGCGTGCATAAAATACATATAGCCTACATGCTCGACCGTGCTACAAAGTATATATACATGTATGAAGTATGAACGACATTTTAAAGGTCGATTCATACTTGCAGTGGTATGTCCGTTCAGCCAGCCGTATGAATTAGAGCTAGCAATCGGGTCGGGTTGGCGCGGGTCGGGTCGGGTCGGGTCGGGTCGGGTTGAGATTTTCCAACCAGCGGGTTGTGCGGGTCAGTTCGGGTCGAAAATTTTGGGTTTAATCAGTAAGTTTTAGATTACATTTTTCTGCTTTGATGATAATTTCAACCTAATGTACCCGCTGCAGAGTGATGTAACAGTGTTTCCGAGCTGTGCTTTTTAGCCCAAAATTAGCTACTTTAGTCCATACATGTACATGGGGTCTTGAAGGCGGGCTTGTCCCGGATTTCTAGAAATGTAAGGGGGGGGGCTTGTCTCGACGTTTTAGGGGCTTGAACTGACAAAAACGCTAATACATATTTCCAATTTGTGCTTAAAAAGCGGAAATTAGTTGCATAATTCAGACAGTCTTTAGCGAATTTTTGCCTTTGCTTATTTTTTAAGCATTTTACAGCTATCTGAGGCGATTGTTTAGTTTTCGAACACTTTTTCGGCAACAAGGAGGGGGGCTTGCCCCGATGGGTCAAATTTGAGGGGGGCTTGTCCCGGAATCTCAAATCTGGAGGGGGCTTGCTCCCCAGACCCCCACATACACATCTGTGCTGTAGCTTATCAAAACATACGAAATATATAAAAAACTGGAAACAAAAAAGTGATAAGGAAATCTCAAGTGTTTCTATACAATATAGCAGCTTCAGTAGAAGTCGGGTCGGGTCGGGTCGGGTCGGGTCGGGTCGGGTTAGACATTCGCTCGGGTCGGGTCGGGTCGGGTTATGAAATCTCGACCCGTTGCGAACTCTAGTATGAATGACGTCACTAGCAGCCTAGTGCAGTGGATCAGCCATCGCCTGTGACGTCATTATTTCGTCATTTTGTCGGCAGAACGGACATACGGCTGTAAGTATGAATCGAGATCGACCCTAACTGTTCATCTACCCTGCAATTTTGCTAAACCAAGGTTAACTCTTTCAAGACAGTCTAGAGTTTCTCTCAGTCCAGGTAGTCGGACTCTGACATTCTCTGGGTAATTTGATATTATCGCTCAGACATATAACATGTCCTCATCCAGAAGCATATATTATCACAGCGACCGCGCACTTGAAATAATAGACTACAAGTATGGATTATAACACTGGTTGGCGTGCTATTAAGTGACTTATGCGCATGTTTGCGTGAAACTCTGACTGCAGAGCACGAGTGCGCGAAACGCACCAGTACACCTGCACGACAGTTTTCCAAAATTATCTGTATCAATTACTTTTAGCACAAACACTGCTATTAACTGCTTACGATACGGATCTAAATACTACTGTTGTTTTGATACCATTTTGATACTTTTGATATAAATATGATACTTGGGTATTAATAGTTTTGATACCAGTATCAATATTAAAATTGGTATCAAAAGTATCATATTTAAATTATGGTATCATATTTAAATTATTTGGTATCATATTTATATCATATTTAATTTTTTTCCGAGTATCAAATATCAAAAGTATCATATTTAAATTCAAGGTATTGTATTTATATCATATTTAAATTTTTTCCGAGTATCAAATATCAAAAGTATCATATTTAAATTCAAAGTATTGTATTTATATCATATTTAAATTTTTTCAAAGTATCAAAATTATATATTGTATTTAAATTCCAGTATCATATTTAATATCAAAATTTTGCTTCCCACGCTTAAAGGCGGCACCTTTTGATGTTTGTGCAGGCTAAGAACGGCGGCATTCTTTGATCTCGCCTTTAGCTCCGCCTCCTTTTTTTGATTGGCTTCTGCCGTAAAAACAAAAGGGGGCACCCTTGTGTAAAATTTCAGTCGGAAAAGTATAGAAAATCAATGAATAGGCAGTAGGCTGGTAGTTCGTTTGGTTTTGTAGCATTTTGATACTTTTGATATAAATATGATACTTGGGTATTAATACTTTTGATGCCGGTATCAATATTAAAATTGGTATCAAAAGTCTCATATTTAAATTATGGTATCATATTTAAATTATTTGGTATCATATTTATATCATTTAAAATTTTTCCGAGTATCAAATATCAAAAGTATCATATTTAAAGTCAAAGTAATTGTATTTATATCATATTTAAATTTTTTCTGAGTATCAAATATCAAAAGTATCATATTTTAATTCAAAGTATTGTATTTATATCATATTTAAATTTTTTCCAAGTATCAAGTATCAAAAGTATTTTATTTAAATTATTTGGTATCATATTATTTATATCATATTTAAATTTTTTTCAAGTATCAAATATCAAAAGTATTTTATTTAAATTCCAAGTATCATATTTATATCATATTTAAATTATTTTGCGGTATCAAAACAACAGTACTAAATACATAAGTAAAATTTTCTCTAATTTCCAACACATTATTCAGGTTCACTATTTAAGCATAGGTTACGTTGTGTGAAAGTTAGCACTGATTACTAATTGTTTTCTCAAAGCGCACCACCACTGTTTATGCCATATTGGTCACTCTCATTCACTGCTTATGCCATAATGATGCTAAGTGGAAACTAGGCATGGGCAGGTTTAAACGGTTTGAACCGTTTAAGGGGGTAGTGTCGCGAAAGCAGTCGATTTTGCGCGACTACAAAACTTTTTCAATGAAAGATAGGTCATTGTTCTTTATATATTCTAAAAATATGTTTCAAGGCAAATATTTTTGCCAAGTTTCAGAAAAATTGATCCAGCATACAGTTAGCAGTGAAGTCGCAAAGTTGGAAAAATGACGTTTTGAAAACCTATTCACATTCGATAATTTCGTCACAATTAAAAAACTTTTTGTTTAGATTCTTTAAAAAACTTTTTGTTTAGATTCTTTACACAAAGTAAAAGCACATATGCTCTAGTTTATGTACACAAAATTTAGTGCAAATTGCTTGAGTCGTTGTGGAGTAATGCCTGTTTGAACTGTGAAACTGTGCGTAACCTGTAAGGTACTCACAGCAATAATGATAAATTGTAAAAAATTTAGACACTTATTTTAAAATCAAAAGAAAAACGAACCTTCATTTTTCATTTTTCTTATTTGTGGCAAAAAATTGTGCGTCAAAACATTACATGTACTGGCTTGACATATACATATCTGGCTTGATTTTTTGGTACTGGCTTGACATATACATATCTGGCTTGATTTTTTGAACTTTTATGTCTCTATTGTGTGATGTCTGGCTCACAAATGGTGATTGGTTAAAAATATTGGTAGATATTGGTAGTCTAGTGTCTGGCAGTATTTATTTGACACCATATAACATTTCACTAGTTTCTCAGTGAACGTACAATTTCAAAGCAAAAAATTCTCATTTTGCAGCCTATGAGCAAAACTGCTTTGGCGACACCACGACCTTAAACGCGTTTATACGTTTAAACAGTTTGGAACCGTTTAACCGCTTACGGGTTCAAAAAACGCGGATTTCGAACCGTTTAACGTTTAGTCCGTTTAAACACTTACATGTATAATCGTTTCAACGTTTTATACCCGTTTAAACGCTTACTTTTTCTACCGTTCAATCGTTTAAACGCTTACTTGGTTAACCGTTTAAACGCTCACTTGTTTAACCGTTTAAACGCGTTTAAACGTCTAACGCGTTTACGCTTAACCGTTTAAACGGTGAAAAACGTTTACAACCGAAAAACCCGTTTAAACGTTTAAACGCGTTTTCTCAGTTTACCGATTTTTGTAAACGTGCCCATGCCTACTGGGAACCGGTGCTAACAATTAACATTATATAAGGCTCTCACAATAATATCCAGTCCAAATACACCTTTATTTACTGCAGAGAAACAGTATACACAAGCTAAAAACACGTTAACAAATGTCAAAACGGTTGGTTATATACAAATCAAAAATACACTTCAAAATACTGCATCGAAAATAATACAAAAATGTAATAAAAAGCGTAAAACACGTCACAAAAGTCGTTTAGAAATAAAACTGTAGCTTAAAACATAAAAATATGAAAAAAGTATAGAACAGAAAAAAACAAAAGAGTGAAATAATTATGCACAACCATGAAACGCACGGCATTATGGAGATGACAAAACATGAGTCGATAAAAATCAGAAAGACAATAATAAATAAAAAAACAGTACATTAAAATAATAAAACTATCAAAAACGAATTGTTGATTTCAAATATCTACAGTATCAACAAATACAGCGCATTGTGCTCCATGATATATGAGCGGGCACACGAGGGGACGCATGAGATTCTATAATTAGTATGTTCACACCGCCTGCTGCATTGTGCGCGCATTCATTTCACACAATGCAGCAGGCAATGTTAACATTCTAAATATAGAAACTCATGCGCCTCCGCTCATGCGCTATGAAATGCGCCCTCGTGTGAAATGGCCTTAAAAATGGCTTTAGTACAAAAACCTGTCGTTAAAATACTTCAAGACTGCAATTTCTTGATTATTAAAAAAAATCAGTGGAATAACTAAAGTATGACCAGAAAATGCTTTACCCTGAGACAACCTCGCGTTATTTTGCTGATTACTCGCTGTACTCTTGGTGCCTGCGTTTTCTTCGCAATGAAATCGTCGTTTCTTTGTCTCAGGGTCCAGCATTTTTTGGTCAGACTTTAGAATCCTTTACGATACACTTGTGGAAAACCATGGAATATTTCAAATAAATTTCTCCAAAAGATTACAGTAAAACAGCTAGCTACCAATAGCGGCAAGAAACACACCGTATAAACTTCTACTCCTGATGGCTGTAAATTGACCAAAAATGAGCTGAAATAAAAAAAATCTAAACTTTTTGTAATATTACGCAGTGTCACGAAAAAAATAGGGTTTCAAGTCACCCAAATCCCAAACGTTGGTACAAGCCCCCCTGCTTGAAATTTCAAAAAAATTGGAACAATTCCTCTCCACTCTAAAACCCCGTATACATGTATCATCAATTATATAATCATATCATACAGGCCGAACAGGAGATTGGGGGGTGGAGCTTAGTCTCTGTTCAACCAATCGGCGAGCAGCTCGTCTCATTTCCCAGGCCGCATCACCTTCGCCCGGTGAGGACGAGGTCACGTGATCCGTCCCCGACAAACTATTGGTCGACAGATTATGCTGCCAGAGACTTGGGGTCGGGGTCAGTCTGCTAGGCGAGTAAAGCTGTCCATTTTGAGCAGAACTGGGGGGATTGCGGGGCAGTGAGCAAAATCCCCCACCATTGGGTGCGGGGGTCTGGTTATATGGGGGTTGTGCCAGAGCATAGGGAGATGAAACAGCCCCCTGTTGTTTGTGGGGCAAAATCAGGGTACTATTTCGATACTGCTCGTCTAAGCTGGCATAATTGCCCTGCTGTCTAAGGTCCCCATTAGCAGCGGTGCGCCCGACACAGGGTTTGGCATAAGTGCCATTGATCGACTGATCTTGACTCGAGCTTTCGTCATAGATCGGCGGGCGAGTGGACTCGAGAGACTCGGTCGCCGGGTCACTGTTGGACGGCGGCCGGACGCGGACGTAGCGCTGGGACTGCGGCGTCTTCTGGGGCGATGCACAGTCCGAGCCGGCCGACAAGCGTCGAGCCAAACTGCCCGTTTTCGACCACAAACTAGACTTAGTCTGCCCTAGACTCGAGCACGTCTTGGTCGACTCCGCAGATCGTCTAAGCGTGGCCACTTGATCATAATTCCCGGCGCCACCGTTGGCTTGCGGCTGTTTGGTCACCAGCTGTCGGGACACTGAATAGAATCCTTCGGCCAGAACGGTCGTCGGACTCGTCAGTGTCGACCTAGTGCTCGAAACGGCTCGACTATTCGAGCTCTGAGTCGAGTTCTGTCCTTCCTCAATGGCAATCACGCGAGCCGTTGAAGCCATCAGCTCAGCATCAAAGGCATCAATTCGACTGGTTGACTTGGAACTTTTGATGATCTGCTTTTCATCCTCCGAAAAATAGCCCCTAGCCATGGCCTCCCGTACCTGGGACTTTCGTTTCGCCGTGCTCGAGCGTGAGAAATTGCTGCGTCCCGGTGCCTCGCTGTCTAGCATAACATTGTCTTCACCCTCCGACAAATGACCCTGAGATTTGGTCTGGGGGTTAAGTTTCTGCAAACTGCCCCCTGCAAGCAATTTTTTGGCCATTTTTCGCTGCTGCAAATGACGATGCAACAGCGAATCACTGGTACTGACGCCGTCCATGCTTCGACCAGTGGTCAACGGCATAGCGTGCTTCAGCGCTGTCGCCGCTGGGGCGGGGCTAAAGATGTCCGAGTCAAGTTTGCACGCGTCCTTCGTGACCGATTCCGGAATCAAGTCTGAAAACAGAACCAGATATTGAATAGGCTGGGAATAACTTAAGCTAAAAACTTAGGGGTCAGGTCAAAACTTCAATAATTTAGCTACAACTAAAACAGCCGGACTTGAATAATTAAAATTTCAAAGAAAAGCTAATCCAACGCCTTTCGGGTTACTTTAACTATAAATTCTATTCGCGACTCGCGTCGAAACCTTAGGTTAATTTTAACTTTTAGTAAACAGTTCAACTTTTTTTATTTATTAATAAATCATCAATCAAACAGTATTGCGCTGCACCAAGTTTATCACAACTAATATCTGAAGCAAAACGAGACTTGATAATAATATTACGTTAGCTACTTGATATAATTACGCCACGGCTAGCTAGGTCAGCTTCATCATGATTATTTCGTAATTTTGCCAGCTAAACGGACAGACGGCTGTAAGTATGAATCCAGACTCTCAAGCTTAAGCTTAAGCCAACGATACAACAACTGACCCGAGTAAATGGCAAGAAGAGTGTGCAGCGCCAGGGACAGTTTACGTCTGGTTAGTCCCAGCCGAATGGTCTGCAGGCCCACCCCTTCGGCCTCCGCTGTCCGCCCAGTGCTCTCCTCCACAAAGTTGAAGCCTAGAGCACAATTAATTGATTCAGCTTCGAATGATGAGTCGTGCAATGACAATAATGAACGCTAACAGTTGAATCAGTCGGACGAACATTTTTTTAGAAACTGATTACGACACCAGAATAAGAATTATTCTGAGTATTCATACTCTGTAAATCTCTTCTTTTTCTTTTAGTAAAATATGCAACACCTAACACATGGATCCACACATCCCCATGTAATAATGCACATTACACGACGCATTGAAAGGGAGTTTAAAAGAGAGATTGAAATCTAAAACTATTTTTTGCAAATTGCTTAAAAACAACGGATCAAATGCGTGAAAAACATTGTGTGCGCTGGCAGCAATTAGTGTTGCAACTACTTGCTTTGACACTCTACGTATAGACTATGTGTTGAGTTATTAGCAGGTCCCTTACCTAGAGACGTGAACAGTAGTTTAACCCCGTTGGCTGCCCACAGTTCTTTGTTGAGACAGGTGGCGTAACTGCCCGTCCCGCTGCTGCCAATGTCCAGCATAATGCTCATCAGCTAAAACAGAAAATAAATTAAAACTCAAAGAGAATAATTAAATTATTAAATTTTTTTGTCAATTGAAGGTTTGATTGACGAATAAACACGTATATTATGTCTACGCATATTATATGAATAATGATATTACTAGAATAATATAATATCATAATATAACGGATATAACAGCTACAGAACACAGCAATTATTAGTATAGTAAAAGTGAATCACGTTTGGTTTTGTTATCATACTTTTAGCAGGTAATTTCTTGGTTTTGCTATCAGTTTCCCGCGCGGCAGTTTTCTTTCTACGATTAATAAGTATAACGAAAAGCTAAAAACTAACTTTTTCCAGCAAAATATTGACACAGCTAACGTCCAAATCAGCAAGTGCGAATATCGTATTCTGCGGCAAACCTGTAAAGGAAAATGGTAATCATTCACAAATTTTGGAACTTTGGCAGGCTCTAAAGAAACAGCCAATAACGACAGTAAAGCATTGCCGCAATCAACCAATCAAATTACCTTAATCTGTGATGTTAAAACGTATCCTCAAATAACTTAAAGATTTGGTACACCAATAAAAGAACACATCGACATTAGGACTAGATTCAAAGAAAGAATCACAAGATTTTTCTCAGATGTTGCAAAACTTAAG
Organism: Trissonchulus sp. WLG1_4; assembly: GCA_030248245.1. Classification (NCBI taxonomy): domain Eukaryota; kingdom Metazoa; phylum Nematoda; class Enoplea; order Enoplida; family Ironidae; genus Trissonchulus; species Trissonchulus sp. WLG1_4. The sequence continues at coordinate 43,707 of JASANF010013864.1, forward strand.
GTATTTTTGGTCAATCAAGCGGGAAGCGTCCTCAAAACTCGACCACGCCAAAACAGTCCCCCCGAATTTATGTCCCCCGTATATGTAACCTAACGCCACTAAAACCAACAACCTACTCAGCAGGCAGTGCAACACCCGACTGGCTGTTTCCAGGCACTCCCTGGCCTCGGCCTGAGGGAAAATCAGGTGCGGGTCCGCGGAGGTGGGCGAGGGGCCACGGCGGAAGCCGGCCAGTAGGAGGAACTCCAGCCAGCCGGTGACCTCTGGGCCGGCCTTGTGAGCCACACTCCACTGGCTCAGGTACAGACAACTATTGCTCTCGCCGGCACTGATGCGGACCAAGGATTTCTCCACCTGGCAAAAGGCAAAAAAAGTACAAAAAATTAACTAGTCTGACCAAAAAATGTTGAACACTGAGATAAAACAGGTGGCGTGATTTCAACAGCTACTCGCTGTACAGCAACAGACTGAAAACCCTGGGTTGCTCGGATCCCGACCTATCGATTCTATCGGAGTCCCCCGTGAACGTGGTCACGTTTGCCCGGTCCAACAGCCGGTGACGTGATACCGCCATCAACAACAACAACAACAACAACAGCAACAGAAGGTGAGCTTGATTCCTGGTTGAACCAAATTATCAAATCTGTTTACTTTATGAACGACTCTACGCAGCTAATCAACATACCCCTTGCCTAGTGCATCAACAATTCCTAACCCCCCCCTCCCTGGCCCAAAAAATATAAAAAAATCCTCACCAAATGCAGTAACACGCGAAAAGCTTCCCGACAATCATCTGGGGTTTTCAGCATTTCCTTCAAGCAGCCACCAAACACGGCCTGCGTATTATTGGGGTTGGGGCTGCTTTGTGGCCAACTGGCACAATTAGGCAACAGGCCATTAGCCAAAACCGCCGTGCACTGCACCAGATCAAGACCCCATAGAAAAGCCCCGGCCCAAAGCTGCGGCTGGCCACCAAGACTTTTGGCCAAATCGGCCAAACACAGCGGCGACGCTGGATCTTTCGCCAGAAGCGAGGCCAGAAATTGGCCATGACTTTTGGCCAGCTCACAGTCTAGGCCAGAAAAGTCGGCCCGCATGTTGACATTCAAACAGAGCACTGTTCTGAAGCCAAACTGGCGAAAGGCCCAGGCCCAGAGGCCTAATTCTGTGGCCGACGGCAACTGGCCAATCAGAATGGCCCAATCTTTCCGGCCACAACCATTGGATCCGGCCTCCAGCCGCCAATCACGGCTGAGTTCAGTTCGCGTCAAAAACAGCTCAGAGTGGCCCGGCGTTGGGCTGCCAAAAAACCCCGTCCCGTTTGTCAATTCCGACCCCGGGGGGACAGCATAGTCGTCCAGGAAAACCCCCTCCTCAATAAAATCATCCCCCAGTGATTCTGGACTGCTTAGCAGCAAGCTGCCGCTGTCAGGCATCAAATGCACATACCAGAGCAATTTCTGGGCATTTTGCAGCTGCGCTTTCAGCGTTTGTTTGCTGCTATTTGCGCTGATGGTCAGTTCTGTTTGCAGGGCAGAGGAGGCTTGCTCAGCCAAAGCTCCAATCAAATCTGGGCAACTGCTGTCTGGGCCAGCCAAAAACGGGCAAATAACTAGCGGCGGGGCAAGGGAGGCAGTTTCTTTGGCGGTCAAATAGTTCATGGTGGAATCCAAAGCCAGAGGAGTCTGGTGATGCATATTTAGGGAATCCAAAAAATGCCAACTAAATTTCCAGTCAGACTGATTTTGACTTAGTTCTTGAACAACTTCTGGGCTGGGAAATAGCATATCATCGTGCGATCGCCAAGGTACGATAAAAAAGTCCGACTGATCCGATAAATCCGTTTCTAAATCTGAATTTGACGGGATAAAATGGCATAATATGGCTTCGATAATCGATGAAATATCAGAACTGTTATCGACCGATTTCAATGGGGTCAAGACAGGCTGCAATATTTTATCCATTAAACACGAAAACAGCCAGTAATCATCCGCGCTTGATGATGAATTGACACTAAAAATAAATGAATAAAATTTAGTGCAAAGTTATATTAACCACAATATTTTTTACTCCTCTAAATTTCATTAATGGATAAGACTCTTAAGAATGAATAAGAATGAAATAGCTAATTTAGAACGTGAACCGCTAAATCGTCAGAGTTTCGCCTTGAAAATGGCTACTGTCACCTTTAAGTCTGCAAAAACTCGAACAAATTCCGAAACTCCTATCGTCTAAATAAGCGAAAATGTTAATAACAAGACGTCGAACTTGAAACTTATCATAATTATGCGCAAAAGAGTTATCCAAATTAATTTCTCACCTTATAGTGCTCTGCAGACAAGAGTCAACAATACACTGAGGTAGACAGAACAGTCTGTAAGTCACCACAGCACCTGAAAATACAAAAAAAGAACGTCACAAAAACAAACGTCGACAGAAGACAAGGCTAAAAAATTGTTTGAAATTGAATTTAACTGACTTTAAATTGAAATAAATTAAACTATACCATACGAAGAAACTTTTTTATGCTCTTGCACACACATGTATGTGGGGGAAACCCCCGCCCCCCCCCAAAAAAAAAATTCCCAGGAAGGGAAGGGGGCTACCCAAAATAATCTCCGGGGAGTGGGGGGTCCGCCGTCGAAGGAAGCTGGGTTAATAGGCTTTTGTAACTTGGCCAAATTTTGAAAAAATTGGCATTTTTTGTGAAATTTAAGCGATTTTTACCAAAATTTTGGCCAAAAATCGTCAAAATCGGTGTTTTTTGGTCAAAATAGATAAAAAATGCGCCATTTTCAGGCGGGAGGTCAAAAAAAAGTTGACGGGGGGGGGGGGGGGGTCCGACGGAAAAGGGGGGGTACCCAAAATTTTGGGGCCGTTACATGTATGCTCTTGCATAATATACATTCTATATCAGCTAACACAGAACAATTAAAGTATTCCTCAGCCTAAAGGCCGGTTTATATTTCTCCGTAAGGGCATACGGACAGGGACAAGGAAAAATTTCAAATCAATGTTGTATAAAATATACACAATAATTTTGCATAATTTTTCACACACGATACAGCTGAACCTGACCCCAACTTGATTCCTGCAAAAAAGTGCTGGTAAACAAGTCATATTTATTGGTAGGCCAGGTGTTTGAGAATCGCTTATAGGCAAAACGATAAGGACGAATATGAACCAAGCTAAATGCTCCTGATACAAAGCAACGTCGTGGCTATTATATACCATTCCTAAGCAGTGTGACCAGACAGAATCGTGACAAGAGCACAGTAAAGAGTAAGCAGGGCGCGGGCAGTGGTCCTAGCCGTAGTGGTGGCTCACAAGGGTTGCCATGGCAATAGGTCACGTGATCTCGGAGTTGAAGACAGGGGGCCAGGAGGGTAGACGGGTCGGGAGGGGCTGCAGCGGACAGGCACAAGAGCAAGCGCAGCTGAAACAGACAATAATAGATTGTCCATTACAATAAGGACAAGTGTGTCGAGCACAGACATGGAATTTGGAATGATGGACTGAAGCCTGGTTCACATTCTTGTCAGTAAAAGTGGCTTGGATGTCCGTAAGACAAAGCTTTTAATACCCACTTGTGCAAAAAACATTTTAGACTCTTTAGGCTGACGCACAACTTTGTAAACGTTTGTAATGAACTAAAAAATTATTAGACAAACTAGGCGCACAGCATTTCACATAGTTATACAGGGCGAATAGAAATTTCCAAGCCAAACATAAGGAAAATTGAAAAAACTCGGCGTCAAATAAACAGAAAAAACGAGCAAAAACTACGAAATAATATGAGACAAAAAATAAATAAAAAATACAATAAACCTCTGCATTTTAAATTTTAAATTGTGGCCAAAGAAATAAATTCACCAAAAGTGTCCCATGAAATTCTTCCCATAGGCAAGGGCGAGAGCAAAGGGGCCAGACGCCGTCCAGAGAAAGGGGGAATTTAATGCAAGCTTGGAACCAGTCAGAAGGGCGGGTCAGTTCCACTGAGCTAACGTCGCATTCGCATGTGGGGTCGGACTGAAAAGGAGACAATAGCAATCGCAAGGCGAAATATTTAGAATGGATTAAACGGACTAGATTAGAATTTGTTTTGCCAATAACTCAGGATACCGTCAGTGTAAACAAATACAATACCAAAAATGATGTACTCTTGCCATCAGCCATCATTTTGAGGGCCAAAAAAATGTTTTGAAATGAAGAGGACAAATTTTTTTTGGCCGCATAATGAAAAAAAACAAAAGAAAAACCCTGTGCACAATTATTTCACTAGGAAAGCGGGGTCGCAGCCGCCCCCTCTCTTGATCCGCCACTGATGACATACAATTATGTACTGTCATTAATAACATGACACTAGTACTCTATTACTATCCAACTATGTACTCTTGTCACCACTAGTTCTACTACTACCGCTACTATAAGTTACTATACCTGTGCCATTATGATACTGGCCACAAGCTGTACTTGTAACAGTTGAACGCGGTAGACACAGATTTCTGACTGATCAGTCTCTTCTGAGTTATGACATTGAGTGAGAGCGCCTTCGCACAACTGCAGCACTGACGCAGCATTGTCACTAGACCGCAACAAAAGACAACGCCCTGAAAAAAACCAAAGCGCACTAAAAAATAACTAGACTAGAAGAATGACTATTCAATGAAAAATCATAAAAAAGGATCTATTAACACTGTAAAGTACGAAGTAAAAATTAATAAGCATAATAAAGTAATAATAATAATAACTTGTTTATTAATGTCAGCGAAATTGAGACAACTAAGTACTTAGCTAGCCCTCAAAATAACATAGGAAATTGTAAAAAAAACCTCAGAAATCTATGAACAATTATGAATTTGCATGTATATGAACAAATTGAATTCGCTCATCCCAATCATAAATAAGTTTTTACTGATTAGATATTGCCCTTAAGCCAATCTAATTTCAAATTCAAATTAAACTTATACACTTGCGTACCTAGTTCAATGGTGACTTGAAAACAGGACTTCAGATCTGTGCAAGGATTGATTTTTGTCAGACAGTCGTTTAGTTGCGCCTCAGCGCACTCAAAATTGCTCATACGCAACTGCGTTAAAGCTTTTGACAGCAAACAAGGGGTCGTCAGTTGATTGCTCAGATTATTAGTCAGCAATTCAGCGGCCTTATCAGCCAATTCCAGTGCTTCTTCGTGTCGCTCTAGACTGCGATTCAGCTTTGCAGCCCAGAGGAGCGCAGTTGCGTATTCCGGCGCAACAGAGCCCTGATCCAGCTGCGCAAGTTGTTGCTCCAGATAGGAGAAGCCCAGTTCATAGCGGCCTAGGCTGAAGTGCAACAGGGCCAGCCAATGTAATGCCTGCCGCTCCAGAGTCTGATAAAAAAGCTCTGCGGTCGAGTCTGAGCTGGCAGAGTCAGAAGAACTGCTCGATTGTTGCAGCTCTTTTTTGCACTGCAATAGTTTGCCAGCAATACTGATAGCCCATTGCCAGGAATTGCAACTAATTGCTAATGCGATTAAAGTTTGCAAACTGTCCATGATAAGCTGACACTCTTCTGCACTAGTATCTTCCAGTAAAGAGCGAAAATTATCAGCAGAATTGGTGCCCTCAGAACTCCCTAGCCAAGCGCCCAGCCAGGACTCTAAATGTCGCATACACTCGCTAGGACGCAACTGCGCCTCGGCGCAACTCGCCAAACCCAGTAGCGCCTTGGAGCGCAGCTTAAAGCCAGCATTCGGCGCAGATTGTTTGTCCAAAATCAGCAATAGATCCTCGAATCTATGTCTAGCATCGTCATAAAGTTTCAGAGAACTTAGACATCGGCCCAGATGGCCCAAAAGTTCGGCCTCGGCCTCTGAGTTTTCATCCTTGGCCCGAGCTAAATCCCAGGCTTGTTCGTGGGCCCGCACAGCCAGACTATATTGGCCCGTTTGCTCATATAGCTGGCCTATATGACGTTGAGCGCCAAGCTGAACTGACACATCGCCTAGCTGAGCCCCGAGGCTCATCTCCTGCTCAAACAGACTGAGTGCTTTGGTGATTTGGCCCAGTTGCAAATAGGCCAGGCCCAGGCCGCCGTAGGCCGTGGCCTCCAATTGGCCTGCTTTGGCTAGACGAGCCAGCATCACCTGTTTGCCTAGAACGTTCAGAGCCGTGGCCCCGGCCCCTTTATGCAACAGAATCCGGCCAATATTGCCCAGAGCATTGAACTTCATCTGCAGATCTTTCACAATGTGGGCAAGAGCAAGACAATACTTTTGGAACTCTAGGGCCTCGTCCAGACGGCCTAGACGCAGCTGAGTGAGGCCCAGACGCTCATAGGCCCGGGCCATGGCCGTGTGATCGCGCAGATCTTTGGCCAGGGCCAGCTCTTGGTCGTAGTAGCGAGCGGCCACTCTATAGTTGCCCAGCTGGCCATAGGCCTGGCCCAGAACACTGCAGCCCTGGCGCTCGGCCTCCAAATCATTCTGCTCCTGGGCCAGCATGAGGAATTTCTGAAAATACTCCACAGCCACGCCGGGATTGGCCAGACCGGCCAAATGCAGCTGGCCCAGCTCGTAGAGGGCCCAGAGTTCGTGGCCAGAGTCCTGGTTGTCGCGGGCCAGGCTCAGCTGACACTGCAGATGCTGTAGCGCCTGCTCGCTGGCTCCTTGCTGTAACAGCACCCCACTAAGGGCCCCATGGGCCTGGGTCTCGGCCTGGCGATCCGTCAGCTCGCGTGCCAGCGACAGCTGCAGCTTGTGACACTGCAGGGCCTCGTCCAGACGTCGGAGGCCGGCGTAGGCCTGGCCCAGATTCTGACAGGCCTTCATCTGGCCCGGCCTATCATTCCAGGCCTCGGCCAGCTCGTAGTGGCGCCGGTGGAGCTTCAGGGCGTCCTCCAGTTTGCCCTGCAGCGCGTAGACCAGACCCAGATTGGCACAGGCCTTGCCCTCCAACCGTTGGTCCACCAGCGCCACGGCAATCTGCAACTGGCGCTCGGCCCACTTCCTCGCCGCGTCCACATTCTTCAGGCTCAGGTAGAGACTGCAAAACCCAGAGCACAGCTTGCCCTCGGTGGCTCGATCGCGCATCTGTTTGGCCAGTTTCAGGGCACTGGTGTAGCACTGTAACGCCTGACTGAGCGCCCGCTGTTGTTGGTGCAGCGAGCCCAGATTGGCCAGCGCCCGGGCCTCCTCGCCCAGATCCAGCTCAGCGCGAGCCAGCTGCAGCTGTTGCTCGAAGGCCGTCCGGGCCAGTCGAGCATTGCCCGAGGCCAGATAGGCGCAGCCCAGGGCCCCCTCTTCCCGGGCTCGGATTCCGGGATAAATTGTGGGCGGCTGAACAGGGGTGGCCTGTTCCAAAGTGGACCATCGTTTCAGCGCCTCCTGGTGACAGGAGATGGCATTTTGGTGATCGCACAGGCGCAGATAGACTCGACCCAGAGCGCTGAACGATCGCGCGGCCGCTTCGTCGTCGGGCAGCTGAAACAATAAAAAAAACGTTCATTTCGTCAAGTTTTTTTGTCTAAGACTGCCAGACAACAACCAATGCTAATGACAACTGCATATTCAACAAAGAGGTTTCACCCACAATATTGCAAAAGACAGTCTCAATTTCGATTGAAATCGCCCACGTAAGATTATACCTTAGTAATTATACAAATTCAGCAAATAGACGCCTACTTTAGACTACCTAGAAGTTTCAGTTTCACTACGGTATCTTAATTATATAACTCAGTTCGCAGATAATCTTAAGCAACTGAGAAATCGAAATAGACGACTTTTTTCTTGCTATAATTCAGGCCTTATTCACACACTAACAGTTGGCGTGTTAAAACCCACACCCCAAAACAAGCGGGGCAATAAAAAGAGGGCGATACAAACCCCCGTTCGGGCACCACCCCCAGATGTGACACTGTTACATTAACTTGTAAAAAAACGCACCCAAACCCCCACACGACGGGGATCTCGAGATATGAACGTGTTCATATAGACTCAAATCACATAATAATATATAAATATTTATATATAACGTCGAAATACAAAAATGTAAAAATACTAAAAAAACAGGTAAACACTTCAATATCCTCTGAAATGCACACTAAATTTGTGTTAAAACACAACAACCATGTTAAATAGTTCAATGTTAAACACCGATAGAATTAGACGATTAAACTGATTTGACATAATTTACTCTACTACTTGTCGGAGCAAAAAACTAGAAGCCAAATATCAGCGCATAGTAAACATTGCCTGTGAATACCGAGCGTGAAGTTCAAAGGCCTATTAAACTACTAAAAAGACTAACTTCTTTACAACTTGTCAATGACACAACTACACATTGTAGAACATCGTGTCCTGCAGAAACTTTATGATGATTTAGTAAACAAACTACTTACTTACTGTCCCCAGTGAGACCAAAAATATAGCAAAAAATAAAAAAATCAAGCGCAAAAATAAAAAATCAAATTACGTAAGTCGTATATAAAAATACAAGAAAATGAATAGACAAAGGACAGGAATGCTACCAAAATAAAAAAAAGGGAGCATATAATATACATGTAACAGGGTCAAAAATTTTACGGGGCTTATCCTGTCTAACTTTGAAGAACTTTCGGATCTTCCCCATTCTAATGACACCAAAGCGTGAGTTTTGAAAAACTTTCAATAAAATGTGCCATAGTTAACCACTCACTTTTGCTCAGAGTATATTTCGGGACCATACATGGGCGTGGGGGGTGTGGGACTTTGGGTTTGGGTTTTATGTTCGGGACCCTTGCCCCACATATTCAATTTGGCGGGAAGGCGTGCCTTCATACATGCATGGTGTGCGTATGTTTCAGCGTTAAGGGACTTCTATAGGTAAAGTCTCGAAGGGCAAGCAGGCTGTTTCGAAGGGCAAGCAGGCTGTTTCGAAGGGCAAGCAGACTGTTTCGAAGGGCAAGCAGTTAATTACCAAATGCAGTTTAATGTTTTGGCACTTTGACACTGAGTTTTGTCCATTACACATATACATAATACAGGAGAAATAAGTGTAGTGTAAGTGTCAAAGGTCAGACTAAAATTTATAATCTTTCGTGACAAATTTACTCGCGCTTTGAAATTTAATCTTGGCACCTCGGGTACTTGTTTTATTTATACTGTAATGGCCACCTGTGACCTGGGCTGTAGTTGTGTACGGAAAGACCCAACATGGCAATAAGATGGTTGTTTTTGAAAGCAGAGCTAACCCTGGTTACGTATATAATTTTACTAAAGCGTCGACCAATGGTCTTAGCAGCTACTGGAACTGCCAACAGTGCAAAAATTGAATGCAGCAACAGCGGGAGCTGTTCCAAGCGTTAAATTTGAGAAAGACGATAGCTTCCTATCTTGGCTTGGTTAAAACAAATTTTTACTATTGCTTTTTATTAACTCATATAATATTTGTTGTATTATAAAACAAGTACGCAAGATGCCAAAATTGAATTTCAAAGCGCGAGTAAATTTGTCGCGAAACATCATAAATTTGTAGGCTTTTAGACAAAACTCAGTTAGTGTCAAAGTGTCAAAAACTACATTTAGTAATTAACTGCTTTGCCTTAGAAACAGTCTGCTTGCCCTTTGAAACAGCCTGCTTGCCCTTAGAAACAGTCTGCTTGCCCTTTGAAACAGCCTGCTTGCCCGTTGAAACTGTCTGCTTGCCCTTCGAAACAGCCTGCTTGCCCTTCGATACACTGCTTGCCCTTTGAAACACCTCTTGCTTGCCCTTCGAAACCCAATCCTTATATATACTTGAACGTTAAACAATAAACATAATTGACGACGACATTTTGAAAATTTAGGAGATTTTGGTTCTTGTGAAGCTGACTTCTGGTTCTGGGAGCGAGAATTTGCTCTGGTCAAACGGGACTTATGGACAGCAATAAAAACTATCTAGTCCCCTTAATAAAATTAACAAATAAGTCTCACAAAAGTAATAACCACAATAATCGCATTGGCAACATTATTGCCGTTAAAGGTGTAAACTAGCACCGTCAAGTTACTTTACAATGGCCAAAAAATGAAACGCAATATTTCTCTACAATAGGCGCTAAATTTCAAAGTTTACTTAGATACGCAATACGTGCATAATTTGTGTTTAAATATAGCCCTACTTATTATTCCTATGACAACTACTACGCCATATAGACGTAACTATTGCACTGTACGCATGTATTGTACGGGTGGAAATGTTCGCAAGCTAATTCAAAGTATGCCACATTATACTGTAAGATTTCACAATAATGCTGGTAGAAATAGAAAAGAACCACTTTAAAATTTTGCTTTTTTTCAAAACTACGAATTCTACACCAACTCTTAACACTTTATGTTCTATTTATATTTTATAATATATACGTGCTTGTGCCATGCGTAGATGCAACAGTGGTCCGAATTTTAAAAAAGTAGAACTATTAAAAACTGTACTACAATTTCAATTCAATTATTGAAACATATTATGATCTTCTTAACGTGGCAACTTTTTATAAACTTTTCAACACGCAAAAACGAAACAATACGTGCATACGTTATAAATAAATATTATATTGTTTCATTTTACGCCTAAAATAGACACTTCTTGTTAGTTTATTAAAGTAAATTAGTTATTTTCCAAACCAGCATTCATTTGTAGAACCAAATTTGACTGTAATAAAAGAAACTTCGCACTTCCTTCGTCAAAAATTTCTACTTAATATACATGAAATTTACACATGCACTCCCAACCCCCCTAACGAAATGTGGAGAAAAAATTATTTGCGGGGGTGCGAAGCTGCGACGCCCAGAAACGATGGTATGCGGTCACTGATTTTGTCAATCTTTACCAAGGGTTTTTTTTTTGGGTCCACGAGTGGGTCCAGACTCAAGTTCTCTTAACTGGACCCAGCAAAAATTAACCTGACCCAAGCCAGACCCAAGGGCGTAGACAGGGAGGGGTCGCGGGGGTCGCGAACCCCCTTTTTGGTTGAACTTTAAGAAATTGTCAACAAGGGTCCCCCCTTTGGTTTTTATCGCCCCGCCGAAAAAAATTTTTGATACGTCTCCAATTGACCGAATTTTGCCTGAAAATCAAAAAATTCTCGAATTTTTTTCTGAGGGCGGCCGTGCCCAGACCTCTGCATCTCTATGGCTGACTAGTCCTTGTTATTATCTTTCATCAAAGCCTATGCATCTCTACAAAAGTACATTATGCTGAATTTACTTGTATAATACACTGTCTGATGTGACGTTCCCATACTTAGTTTTTAATTTTCCTGTCGGAAAAAATTTCCGATACGTTTCCAGTTGACCAAATTCGGCGTAAACAGTTAAAAAATCTCCATTTTTTCTGGGGGCTGTCGCCCCCAGTAACCTGTGACTGCCTGATCTTGCGTTTGCACTGCGAATTAAAGTGTTAAAATTACTGTAAATACTAAAATAAATGTCAAAAGTGTATTTTTACCCATTACAAAAAAGTCAAACCCCCGAAATTTTTTTCTGGGTATATACGCCACTGACAGCGGACAGTGAATTTATTTAGATTAAATGACTACATAAATGACCGCAAACTACGTTTTGCTATGTAAACTTCGCTAAAAGGTGTAACAAATCTTTGGTTCTGGCCTGGAGGCTGCCGCCCCAGACCCCTGCAGCTGTGTGACAGTGCTTTTGCATTTTATTTTTGTGTCGAAATTGCAAAAAAGTCTATATATATTTCATTCCATTACAAAAACTGGAAAATTAATTCCCCCGAAATTTTTTTCTGGGTACGTCAATGCGTACCTAGCACAGAAAATGACATAATATAACAGGGGCGTAGCCAGAGAGGGAATGGGGGAATTCCCCCCGCCCGAAATTTTTACCGACTGAAATTTTCCAACAAGGGTCCCCCCTTTGGTTTTCATGGTCCGGCCGGAAAAAATTTCCGATACGTCTCCAATTGATCAAATTTGTCCTAAAAATTTAAAATTTCCCCAAATTTTTTTCGGGGGCTGTCGCCCCCAGACCCCTGCCAATCTGTGGCTTAGTTTTCTTTGTTTTTGTCTTCTCTGGAAGCATGTGCTTGTATATAATGTTGGATTGTGCGCAATGTATTTGCTTTACACTGTTTAGTGTATCGTTTTAGCTGTTTTATTGTCACAAAAATGACAATTTTTAGTAAATTTACAGGTTTTAATGCCAGAAAATTTTGAAAAATTTGCAACTTTTACAGTTTTTGGAACCTTTTCAGCCCGCAATTTTTGTAACTTTCGGTGTTTTGACCTCCAATTTTACGTTTGATGCTGCTGTGGTCGAAAATAAGCATTGTTTTGACCGACAAATGCTAAAATGTGTCGCTTTTTGCGTTAAAATTGCAATTAGGTGCATACTAATACACTTCAAAAATTCGAAAAGTCATTCCCCCTCGAAATTTTTTTCTGGCTACGCCACTGTTATATAATATAAATGTCTACTTACGATTTACAACATATATATTCTTGATCCAGTCAGTGCTTAACTGGACCCAACGAAAATTAACCTGACCCAACGTGGACCCACTGTCGATTTTGAAAAAAAAACCCTGCTTTACGTCATGTTTGTGGCACTTTTCGGCGAGGAACATAAGGGGGGCTGAAGTCTGAGGTGACAAATGAAGTCTGAGGGGTGACTAGACAAACACCCCTCCTAACAGATCAGAGCCATATATATGTACATAGGGGGGGTCGTCATTCGGCACCCCGCCCCCCTCAGCCATCGAACCCCCACCCCCTCTGATGGCGAAAAAATTGTCCCAAAAATGCGTAAAAAATTGGAAAATTGCGAAAATTTTTCACCTGCGGCCAAAAAAAGTAACCCAAAAATGAGTTGATAATCAAAAAATTAAGAAAATTTTTCGGCTTTTGCCGAAAAATGGCCAAAACTAGGGACCACCCCCCCCCCCTTACGCCAGGGGTCGGGCACACACCCCTCGTCGATGACCCCCCGTGCACCTCTGATTTGAGCCCACATATTTACCCTCCCCCCCCCCCCCTGGAACCAACCTGTATGGCGAGTTGCAGCATAAACTGGTAGTGCTGCAGTGCCATGCTGTCCTGTCCCATGAAGGCGTAGGCCATGCCCAGATTCTCCTGAGCTCGAATTTCTCCAGGCAGGTCGCCTAAAAAAAACACAAAAACATTGCCTTATTTCTGGCCAAAAAACCATGCTATATTTATTTACTTCTCAGCGAAAAAACAGCAAAACGCACATGACTGACTAGATTTCAAAGTTAAACCAATCATTCTGCACTATTTTGGCACAAATAGCCCAAACGAGTTTACTGCCCATTATCGTACCGCTGATTCATATCTGTCCTTAAGGACACAAGGACAGGGATAAGTTAAGGACAAAGTTTGGTCAGCTACTGTGAAAAATTGACGCAAAAGTGTCGGCTAATTTTGTGTATGCAGTGTGGAAGTGACATCGACTAACCTCGTGTGAAAAATTGGCATTTTTGGCCGGGTAGATTTTTCAGAGAGCTCAAGGACAAAACGATAGGGACAAGACAAGGATAAGTATCAAACAGGTTTTGCCCATCAATTATAGATAGATAGAATTATTTACACAAAAGCCGCCGGTTGTACAACAACCACTATTTAAAAAATAACCCTAAAACTCGGCGTTCCTAAACTTTGTACAATCTTATCTGCCCGCCGAAGACAAGAGAAAATCTCTAACACCGGAAACAAGATATATAATACCATTATTGTAATACCTTGTGTCTTAGCCACAGCCAAATCGTCCAGCATACACTGCAGTGCCCGACTGTGGTTGCCCAGAGCCCATTGGGCGGTGGACAGGGCACTGAGCACGGACTGACGCAGTTTCAGCGAGGTGGTGCCGATGCGCATGGCACACTCCAACAACTCCACGGCCTGGGCCAGCACATCCGGGTTGCTGACGGCAACCTTGCAGTCCCCGTTGTCTGAAAACAGGGGCAACCTGGTAGGCTCGATTCATACTTACAGCCGTATATATATATCCGTTGGGGGGCAGCTGGTGCCTACCAGACGTGAGCACTAAGTCCCATAAAAATTATGCTCACAGGTCCCCCTGTTACGCTCTTGTACCGTAGCGACAGGGTTCTTATTTTTTTAGTTTTTTTTGTATTATATAATGCATGATATTATACTTCGTTGGCTGCTTGCACTTTATTTAAAACTCACTCTCGCCTGAAATTGCATGCTTGCACTGAGCCCTGTCCTGCATACGGTCCAAGAGTAAGCAGAAGGCCAGCGTAGGGGCACAATAACACATGTTTTAGGAGCTTGCTTAACCGCTTTTGTTTCAGTTCCTGTGGTGAGTGTCCTTTGCTTGTTGGTATAGCATGCAGTAAAGTAGCTTGGCCGTTTGCCCTTAATTATCAGTCCCCTCCCTCTGGTATGTGGTGTAGGCTACGCATGTATATATAAACTCTAATGTTGCATGCTCATATAGCTCTTTCTTGATACTTTGCTGGTTTTTCGCTTTGGCTTGCTAGTTTTAGGCAAAGCGGATTGACTAGCGACATTCGTGACAAATGTACTTGGACACGGCGTTAAAAACATGAAACGTCATCATTTCGTAACTTTACCAGAAAATAAAGTAAGCTTCTTCGGTTTTTTGGTCGGTGTAGGCGCGATAATTGCGCCTGAACTCTAGAATTATAATATATATAAATATATATCAAAATATCGAAATTGTATAAGACAAAATAGACACAATCTGGTGCTCGCTTCTTAGTTACCTTTTTGCATGAGCGCTAATTATATAATGCTTGGTGATGGCTTGCTTGTGGGGGGCGGGCTGTTGTAGTCTGTGGCTGTTTTTTTTAACATCAGCTGACCCAGTGGCATATTTTTTGCTTTGTTATATATATATATCTATTATGTATTTTCTTGCAGGTACCAAAAAAACACAACACTTAGGTTTCTTTTTCATTTTTAAAATTTGTCCATGTAAGGACGGCAGCAACGGTCTTGGGTGTGTGCCTTCGGGTATTCGGGGAAACCTCTAAATTACCAGGGCAGCGCAAAAAAAAAATTGATATTCACCACCTTAAACACTTCAAATTGCAGAACAAATGCCAGCCAAGACATATATCGCACATTAACTACCGTCATGTATGACGGATGATTTTCTCGGCGCTAGCCCTGGGGAGGTCGAGACCAACCGACTAGGGGATAAATTATCTCCTCTCGGTCCCCTGTCACCTGCCTAGGGCTGCGTGCACTTCAATAGCAAACACTACATAAAAAATAACATGCTGCCACGTGCGCGTTGCTCTCCTGCTCCGGGCTTGCCCCAGGACAGGCTGACTAAACGAAACTCGCAGAGGGTATCAATGTCAGGGGCACTCGTTGAAAAAAAAAATATATATCCGTTTAGCCGACAAAATATATAATCACGCCACTAATAGGGTAAAAAGATCAGATTGTGGCGTGATTATTTCGTCATTTTGCCAGATAAATGGACATGTATACCACATAGGGCTGTAAGTATGAATCGACCCTTAGTTGCTCAAATTGATGGGCCACGTCGGCTTCGAAGGAGGTTGCGTGGCGGAAAGTTTGGACTAGGGAGACACACCGACTGAAACAAACCCCCTTTCCAGCTTCCCAACAAAATAGCTACACTATACATGTACTAACTATGGGCGACATGATTTCCCGAAAATTCGCAAACGTTAACGGTTATTTTGGTCGAACAAGGGGGATACCCAAACTATTCGTTCAGCAGTCAGTAAAATTTAAATAAACGGTTGCCCCGATTTTTGCTTCGCAAATTGTCGGCAACACAAAAAATGACGCTCCCAGCTACGCTACACATCAACCCCAAACCATACCATTAGCACTGGCACTGCGGCCCTGCGGCTGTAAAGCACTGGAGCAGTTGCATTGTTCCAACAGGCTTTGTCCCACCACACTGACCACAATGAAGGGAGTCAGTTCCACTCCCACCCGGCTGATCTGGGACCACACCCTCTGCACCCCCTCCCTAAGTTGGGGGATCTCCAGGGCAGCCCCCCGCAGGGCCTCGAACAGTTGGCCATTCCCGGGTTCCTGGGCTAGGCCACGGGCATAGGCCACCAGGGCCTCCAGGTCCCGGCCTAGGCATTTCAGGGCAACGCCTTTGCGGTACCAGGCCTGAAACAGAAACAAGGCTGTTCCACTAAATCCAGCTTTGGCATAGCCAGGATCCAAGTGAATTCAGCTTTGAACAAAGCTCGAAGGCAATTGTCCAGACATGTAGTTAGGAAAGGGGGTGCAGGAGAAAGAATCCCAAATTCGGTCCCAGGGGATGGAGGGCGGTCCCGCCAGGGGTAAAAGAGGCAGAAGGTTCCCGGCGTGAGAAAAATATCGGCAAAAATTTGAAAATATCGGAAATTTTTAATGAAATGTAAGCAATTTTTACCGAAATTTTATACAAACATAAGAGGGGAGAGGGTGGGCGACACAAGAAACCGAGGAAAAACGGACCGGAGAAAGCAAAACACCCACGCACACGGAAAAAACGAAAAAATGTACACAATCATTCATTTAAACTCACTTGATTATCCTCTGTGTGCTGGCATATCATTCTCAGCCACGCAAAATAATATAAGTCGATTTAATTATTATTATTATTATTATTTCTCTCAAATTATATATAGTAAGTGATATATATATATATATATATATATATATATATATATATATATATATATATATATATATATATATATATATATATATATATATATATATATATATATATATATATATATATATATATATATATATATATATATACACTTAAAATCAATGTCTGCTCAAACATTGGAGTAAGTGGATTAGATTAGAACATTACTAACTCTCGTAATAAGTGATAACTTATTAAAATAAGTATGTATATATTACTACTCTAAACTTTGGCCATAAACAAGATAGCAAACGATATAAATAGTAAATAAACAAATGAAGTATTATGTAAAACTTGAGAATTAATTAATAGTGCCGGATATGGTATAATGGCCCTGCGGGAATGAAGCAGCTTTTGATGCCTGTTCATTCCAATGCCATGCCAATGTACCATATGCAGCACTGTTCGGAAAAAATGTACCGGATTTTTAGTAAAGTGCCAGATATATATAGAACCTGGCCATGGGCCATTTTGTTGGTTATATAAAGTCAAAAGCCTATGTTTAATATCCCTGTCTATTTAGATTATTGTCACAACTTATAGATAACGCACAATTGAGCTTCGACAAAAATGAGTCAGCTGTGAAAAACTATTCAACCGTAACAGCGAAAAAAACTTGTTCTAAATTGTATATATACAGTATAAAATATATATATACCTCGTATATAAATCTTAAACTTTTGAGGTGCAATCTATTGCGTAAAGTGAACGCGACAGGCGAAAATATATATGCGAGCGAGGAAAGCAACAGTGCAGCAAAACTTTCTAATATAACGTGAAGTCGACAGTAAATTGCACAATAAGACGGAAACCACAACAAATAAATTTTAAATTCCTACTTTGTACAAAACAAGCAGGCGGTAAGGATTTGGCTTTTTACAAATGAAAATCACACAAAAACTCTATATAAGTATGTATAAATTTTGAATCATAGACGTAAGTAGGTAAATATGACGACGACGGAATCCAATATTGGAGGGGCCCGATGATAATGCACCGCTTCCCACTGCAGGTTTAAGGTTTAAGGTTTAACGTAGAACATGGTTTGAACATATTGCACATTCCCACTGCATAGGTTTAAGGTTTACGGTTTAACGATGTTGAAAATTTTCAACTTCTTGGTTTAAGGTTTAAGGATTCAACCAATCATATACGAGCTGTAGGCGGAGCTTTTCCACTATGTCAATCAGTTACGAGCTGTAGGTGGAGCTTCTGTAGTCTGTCAATCAGCAGCGAGCTGTGGGTAGGCGGAGCTTCAGCATCCACCCAATGAATATACAACATTCGAATATCGTTAAACCTTAAACTGCCAGTGTGAATGACACGTTAAACCTTAAACCATAAACCTTAAATCTGCAGTGGGAAGCGGACATAATGGACAAATTTCAAATAACAGCCAGTATTCACCCCCCTGATTTACCAAAAAATGGCTTAAATTTGCGAAATTGGCAAAAAATGACATGCTTATCAGCTCTTTCAATGACTTTAAGCTTTCAGGAACCTATGCATCGACCTATCGATTCAAGAAAGAGAAGCGCGCTGAGTTCCCAACTAGCGAACGACCGGAGGTAAAATTTTGCCGGAGCCGGAGCCGGATATAAAACGCCGGAGCCGGAGCCGGAGCCGGAGGCAGTGTTTTTCAAAAAAATTTCAATTACATCGTAAAAAATGTTGACAAACGTGAAAAACTTTCAATTTTTTTTCGAAACAGCATTCTTTAAAGTTTAACGCCCCATTTCTATACAAGTCTTTACACACTCATACGACCAGTAGTTGGCCACTGACTATATCAGTCTATCAGTATACCAGTATATCAGTCCGTAGACGGCGAAAAACTTTGGGAAGAATGACTTTTCCATTTTTTGTAAAGTGTAAAAATGAACTTTTTTGCAATTTTAACACAAAAAATTTGCGAATGCAAACATTGTATTAAATTTGACCGGCCGAAAACATCAGAGCTAAAAGTCAAGTTCAAATCACTAAGTCACGTAGTTGCCTATAGGGGTCTGGGGGCGGCAGCCCCTAAAAAAAATTGTGTGAAACTTTTGATTTTTAGGCTGAGTTTAGTCAATCGGAGACGTAAAAATACATAATGCTAGAGAGAGGTAGTCACCTCCATTACAACTGGCAGTAATAAAGTTCTGTAACCGACGAACCGCTTCATTAACCTAGTGATTTTTTCTCAAAATTTTAACTTTTTACCTAAGTTTGACAATGAAAATTCTCCGGCTCCGGCACTTTTTTTGCCGGAGCCTCCGGTCGATCGCTATATCCCAACTCACAGATGTATATACTGAGATTTTTTTTATTCTTAATGGAAAGGGGCTCCCTCACTTTTCGTTCCCCGCCATACTTTGGTTATTTTTACTAAGCCTCGAAAAATTCTGTGTACAAACGTTAATGAATTATAGCAGGCGGGGAAAAAAAAACCCGCATTTTCATATTTTGTCATGTAGCTCATAGACTATACGTTTTCACGGGAAACCAAAAAAATCTGTCGTAGGCCTAACCTTGCTCTAAACGCTGGGACCGGTTTCATTTCGCTATCTCTTACCGTTTTTTGACGGGAAGCCAAAAACTTGCCGGGGAAAAAAAACCCATTTGGGGGAAAAAAAACCCATGTGGGGGAAAAAAAACCCATCCCATAAATCACCCGAAAAGTATGTTAGCGGTAGTTTTTCAACTCTATGGCACGTATTCGGAGTAGTAGAGGCCCCTGATACCAAAACTATACGCAGATTTGCTATGGGGCCTCAGGTACACAAGTTTGAAAACTGCCCTTCGCAGCCCATTATAAAATTTTGAATTTTCAGATTTGAAAACAAAACACCTTTATTTCGCCTGAAAACGTTAAAAACAACTAAAAAGTTGCGATATCGCTTCAAATGCATGCAAAATTTGCACTTCATGGCTACTTTTTACGCCATCGACACTCAGTGGGGGGTACCGTAAGTGGTTGTGACTGATCGTAATGGCCATAATTTAATTTTGTTCGGTTAGTTGGCGTTTAAACAAGAGAAATTAACAGGTTATAATTAAAAACATACAAAAAAATGGCAATAGTACCAAAAAATACTACTTTTCGCTGCAAAGGGACCTCAAAATGACAAAGTCCGACTATTAGGCCCGTATTCCAGAATTCGATCAAGAAAGTGTCAATATGCGCATTTGTGTTAATAATAAACGTCTTTTTGCACTACCATGAGTCGTTTGGGGTAGCTACTAGGTTTTTCGACATCACCAAACCAATTTAAAAAAATTGGTTTTTTTTACCCCACATAGGTTTTTTTTTAACCGTATAATTTAGGTCATGCCCCCCCACGTACGAAAGAAGGAGGGACCTACCACTGCGGTCATGAATAGAGGAAGGGTAGTCCTCTGTAGAAGTGTTTTTACATTTGAGCTCGCATCTCTTAGTGCTGAGAAATGAGACTCCAAAATTCACCTCCCTTGGAGCCATGTCGGGTCAAAAATAGGGGGGTCAAATTTTTGACTCATAAAAAATACCAACGAGACCCCTTTTGGATACCGCTTATATACGTTTGCCTACAGGGACTGTACTATACGCTGGCAAATTTTTAGACCTGTACCACGTACCCAAGTTCCGGAAATGGGGTGGGTTTTTTTTCCCCCAAAAAATGGGGTGGGTTTTTTTTTCCCCGCCTGCTATACATTTTAAGTGCACTGTTAAGCCTGTTTCACACGATGGGGAAAAACGTGGGGAATCCCCACGTGGGGCACCCCATGTGACACCCCAAGGGGTGCCCCGAGGGGCACCATGTGGCATCGTGTGACACCCCATGGGGTGCCCCGAGGGGCACCATGTGGCATCGTGTGACACCCCATGGGGTGCCCCGCGGGGTACCATGTGGCATCGTGTGACACCCCATGGGGTGCCCCGTGGGGTGTCATGTGGCACCGTGTGGTGTCCCCTGGGGATTCCCCTGGGGTAACGTATTCACACGATGGGGCATGAACGCGCGGGAGTTTGAATTTTTAGGCCCGGTTCACACAGACGTACTTTTTACTTTTTACTTTTTACTTTTGGGCCAAAAGTAAAAATTTCAGTTCATATAGAACGTACTTTTTACTTCTTACTTTTTACTTGTGGCCAAAAGTAAAAGTAGAAACGCGTTCTACTTTTTACTTTTTACTTTTGCAATATAGCCAATCAGAATGCTCTAACAGAAGCTCCGCCTATTGAGCGTCCGTGTCATTGGTTGGATTTGCTTTTTGACATACAACTGCGCCAAATTCAGCCAATTGAATGCGATATTCCTTAAGTAAAAAGTAAACCTGTGTGAACACTTTTGCAAAAGTAAAAAGTATAAAGTAAAAAGTAAAAACTATAAAGGCCAAAGTAAAAAGTAAAAAGTAAGTCTGTGTGAACCGGGCCTTAGGCGCGTAAACGGTCAAAATACTAAGTATTTACGAAGGTATTACATTGAATTTTGACATATCTGATATGTGCCTTGGGCATAAATTACGTGTAAGAATTTATAAAAATTATTTAAATTTTGTAGCTTACTTAAATATAATTCATGAGCTACGTATTCGTAAAAGCCGTAATAGACTAACCAAACGTGAAAGAATTAACTCAAATGATTGAGTTTAAGCCCTTAAATTGTCCTTTAAGCATTTGTATCAAGTCACGTGATCATCAACAGTGCTTACTAATTGGCTGTCGCATGTGGTGCCACATGGAAAAACGCATGGCGAGCGATACTGATTTTCCCCACGTGGGGCACCCCATGGGGTGTCACACGATGCCACATGGTGCCACATGGTGCCCCTCGGGGCACCCCATGGGGTGTCACACGATGCCACATGGTGCCCCTCGGGGCACCCCATGGGGTGTCACACGATGCCACATGGTGCCCCTCGGGGCACCCCATGGGGTGTCACACGATGCCACATGGTGCCCCTCGGGGCACCCCGAGGGGCATCATGTGGCACCATGTGGCACCCCATGGGGTGCCCCTCGGGGCACCCCACGCGTTTTCCCCATCGTGTGAAACAGGCTTTACATGCACTGCTATGTATTTTGGAAAATAAATTTATTTGCTGAAGTGCTGACCAAGCATGCAATTGTACTATTCATATTAATTATCTTTCAAAACCAAAAAATACATATAAAGTAAAAAGTGTACAACTGATTACGAAACATCGAGTTGCGACCACCATCATTAATGTACATAAAACTATTAATAAATCAGAAACTTAGCAACCCCCAGACCTTATGTTAACTCAGATCAATTGGATTACGATAACCCCCTCTTTACAGTACGCAAGTCTACACACTACAAGGTTGGTGAAGTGTAAAAAAACAAACTTCTTAACAGGTTCATTTGATGTTAAACAAGTTAGCACAAAAATCAAAACAACATTTTCAACAGTACATAACATATACATGCGTGTGACTGTACAGGTAGACTGCTAATAAGCCTGTGATGGCTCTAACACTATTCAAACTGCTAGAAAATAAGGGACAGTTTGTGATTAAAGCTTAAACGCAAATATGCACTCGAGAGCAACCAAGAAATGTCACTCCACTGAAGACCTTACAAAACATACACAGACACTAATAAATCGCATATAAGCAAGTCTGCCAGCATATGTCTGAAATCCCATATATGTATATATACCATCGTTAGCAAAAAAGCTACAAGTTTCTCTAAACTTTGAGGTAAACCCACTAGCACTAACACCCTTTCCTTTTATGGGCATTTTCAGGGTATGAGCATACATGTATGAGGGGGGGATGGAGGGCCCCCCCCCCCCAAAAAAAAATCGAGGACCAGGGGGGAGAGAGTCCCCAAAATTTGGGCAAAATTTAGAAAAAATGGCACTTTTTGGCAAGAATTTTTAGAAAATGTTGCAAAATTTAGGGTATTTTTGGTCGATCTGGGGGGGATGGTGACCAAAATTTGGCCGGAGAGGCCCCCCCAAAATTTTGACCCCGTTACATGTACGGGTATGAGAGTCCAACTCAGATAGACTACTACACCAAAAATCAGCAAACTTTCAGCAAAGATCACGCTCTGACCCGAGTGCATAGGGGCACGTTCCCCGGATCCCGACAAACAGGTAACTGCACGATTCTGGGCACCCCTTCCCCCCAGACATGTATGAAGGGGCAAGGGGGGGATGGGAGGAACCCCCCCACCCCAAAATTGAGGGGTGAGGGGAGGTTGGCTAAAATTCTGGTAAATTTTATCAAAAATGGCACCTTTTCGGGAAAATTTTACAAAATTGTGAAAATTTAGGGTATTTTTGGTCGATCAGGGGGGGTCCCCAAATATTGACAGGAGAGGCTCCCCCAAAATTTTGACCCCGTTACATGTATGCTTCCCCCATTCCAAATCCTATTATGAAAAGCCGACCCCAAAACACAATATTCATGCTCAAACAACTGGTCAATTTAGCAGACTATTCTGCCTGCTAATTAACCAACTATATAGAATATGCCTAAAATTGTCATCAACTAAATTCTCAGACTTACCCGTTTTTTCAGCCAAGTATGAACAGTCCATTTCATCATAGCATACACACATCAACGGATAATAATCGAATAATATGTAGTTAACTAAATAATTCTATATCCAGTCTGAATGGAGAAAACACGCGGTATGTAGAATAATAACAATAGCAATAATTTTGATAACATGGGTTGGGCTAGAACAAGCTCGTCAAAAACTAAAATACACTATATATATATACTAAATAGCAAAAAAAGAATATCTGGTTACAAAAACAAACCAACAACGCAATAACAAACAAAAATAGACCACACGGTTTCCACTTCCCAACCAATAGAAACTGCAACTACTACAAACCCATATAATGACAGTATCTTACAGCCAGAACTATAAATCATCACAATTATCCAATTTGTTAATACAAAAGACAAATAATGATGTGAGGTTTGACAGTACCGCACGCGGGGTAGACTCAGAGGCGTCTCATAACAAGACCCAAAACAATAGAGCTCAGACCACACACTACTGACCCCGACGATGATTGGCTAGAGTGAATCACGTGACCTGCAATGGACTAGGTGTGAGTAGGAGCAGGACTTTCTTAAGTTTATGCACACAGTATTTATATAACATGGTGGTCAAAAACTCAAAATTTCGGTACGAGACCCCCCAGAATATATATACCCCCGTGTTAACGTATGTTTATGTATATACCTGCTAAAGCTATTACATATTGCTTTGCAATTCTGCGCCCGATATAAATTCGTGGGTCACTGTGCATTATTGTCCAGAAATTTGCGAACAATAAAATGTGCGCCATACTTTTATCCTGTCTGTCAGTCCTGCTAAAAGCAATCTCGCAGGAAGTCCACGATCGTTGCGACGTTGGCCAATTTAAAAGCAACCTCACAGACAAAATCACAGTTGTTACGACGTCCAATGAATCAAGATCATTTATTTAGCAACGGTGTCTTACTAGAACAACCACTGCAGACGAAGCTGATTTTTTGCGACATTATAGGGTGGGTCACCTAATTGTTGTAACGACATGGAGCAGTTCAAACTTTCCACAATCTGACCCGGGCGGACGCGGGTCGAGATTTTCGACCCGCGACCCAACCCAAACCACAACTCGACACTCGTGGGTATATAACCCGCTACCCAACCCGCGCCGTAAAAGCCGCCAAATGACACCTTGCCACTTTGAACGAATTACGACACTATTACGCAGTACTCGAAATTCTGTACAACAATAAGAGTCCGACGTGATATTTTTTCAGGTTTCGCGGGTCAGAAAAAAATTTAGCGACCCGCGCTGCCCGAAGTGGGTATATAACCGCGGGTTGACCCACGACGTAAATTTTCAGATCCAACCCAACCCGCGAGTACCCACGACCCGCGTCCACCCCAAACGTGCTTAGGCTCAAACAGCCAACATCCAATTTGCCTCGCATACGACAAAACTGTCCCTAATACATAGACCTCAGAAAAATGGTTTAAACAGGTTATAATAGAACTGAGCCAAAACGGTTCGTACGATTGCAAACTTTAAAAATAGTAAACAAACCGCCGTTAAAGTTGGTGTGTCTGAGTATATGTGCCAAAATCAACTCAGTAAAAGCATGACGACACAGAAACTGACACTTTTTCCAATAAGTTCACCAAAATGTCTTCAAACAGAGGAGGACTTTTAACCTTAAATTGCGCGTTAAAATAGTTTCAAAAAAAGCAGGTTAACGATAATCACATATACACACGCACACACACATGCACTTACTCACTCACACACACAACAATGGAAACTATGACTGAGAAAAAACATTAAACACAAACTTTTCTTGACATTGCATGAACAAATTAAATTACTTATTCAATTAAACTGTGCGTTCTTAGCATTCATTTGTGCACAGTAAATTGGAATGTAAAATCTACAGTATATAATCCAAAATTTGTTGGGTAGAGCTTTTTCTCGCTTCAAGCAGCGACTGAAAAGGCGTCGGCGCTGCTTCGGTTGGCCTTCCAGACACACCCCGCGGTCTTTTAGGCCGCGCCGTTGGCCGCTTTACCGTTCCTTTTCGGTTGGACGTGCGTGCGAGGCGGCTGGAGCCTAGCCGGGACGCGGCGCTCGCGGCTTGTTGACCGCACCCGCTATACCCCCGCAGCGCCGCTATTTTCGACCCGCGAACCGAATTCCCCTCTCACGCCATACACCACCCCCCCCCCCCCCCACTCCCCCCCCCCCCCCCCCCCCCCCCGTTGTTCTAGTAAGACACCGTTGCTAAATAAATGATCTTGATTCATTGGACGTCGTAACAACTGTGATTTTGTCTGTGAGGTTGCTTTTAAATTGGCCAACGCCGCAACGATCGTGGACTTCCTGCGAGATTGCTTTTAGCAAGGATTAACAGACAGGATAAAAAGTATGGGCGAACATTTTATTGTTCGCAAATTTCCTAAACAGCAATGCACAGTGACCCACGAATTTATATCGGGCGCAGAATTGCAAAGCAATATGTAATAGCTTTAGCAGGTATATACATAAACATACGTTAACACGGGGGTATATATATTCGGGGGGGTGTGGTAATCCTAAATTTTGAGTTTTTGACCACCATGTTATATAAATACTGTGTGCATAAACTTAAGAAAGTCCTGCCTCGGCTCATACCTAGTCCATTGCAGGTCACGTGATTCACTCTAGCCAATCATCGTCGGGGTCAGTAGTGTGTGGTCTGAGCTCTATTGTTTTGGGTCTTGTTATGAGACGCCTCTGAGTCTACCCCGCGTGCGGTACTGTCAAATATTACATCATTATTTGTCTTTTGTATTAACAAATTGGATAATTGTGATGATTTAATAGTTCTGGCTGTAAGATACTGTCATTATATGGGTTTGTAGTAGTTGCAGTTTCTATTGGTTGTGAAGTGGAAACTGTGTGGTCTATTTTTGTTTGTTATTGCGTTGTTGGTTTGTTTTTGTAACTAGATATTCTTTTTTTGCTATTTAGATATATATATATAGTGTATTTTAGTTTTTGACGAGCTTGTTCTAACCCAACCCATGTTATCAAAATTATTGCTATTGTTATTATTCTACATACCGCGTGTTTTCTCCATTCAGACTGGGATATAGAATTATTTAGTTAACTACATATTATTCGATTATTATCCGTTGATGTGTGTATGCTATGATGAAATGGACTGTTCATACTTGGCTGAAAAAACGGGTAAGTCTGAGAATTTAGTTGATGTATTTTTAGGCATATTCTAGTTGGTTAATTAGCAGGCAGAAATAGTCTGCTAAATTGACCAGTTGTTTGAGCATGAATATTGCGTTTCTTGGGTCGGCTTTTCATAATAGGATTTGGGATGGGTAACATACATGTAACGGGTCAAAATTTTGGGGGAGCCTCTCCTGTCAATATTCGGGGACCCCCCTGATTGACCAAAAATACCCTAAATTTTCACAATTTTGGTAAAATTTTCCCGAAAAGGTGCCATTTTTGATAAAATTTACCAGAATTTTAGCCACCCCTCCCCCCGCCCCTCAATTTTGGGGTCCGGGGGGGGGGTTCCTCCCATCTCTCCTCGCCCCTTCATACATGTCTGGGGAAGGGGTGCCCAGAATCGTGCAGTTACCTGTTTGTCGGGATCCGGGGAACGTGCCACTATGCACTCGGGTTAGAGTGTGATCTTTGCTGAAAGTTTGCTGATTTTTGGTGTAGTAGTCTATCTGAGTTGGACTCTCATACCCGTACATGTAACGGGGTCAAAATTTTGGGGGGGCCTCTCCGGCCAAATTTTGGTCACCATCCCCCCAGATTGAAAATGAATACCCTAAATTTTGCAACATTTTCTAAAAATTCTTGCCAAAAAGTGCTATTTTTTATAATTTTTGCCCAAATTTTGGGGACTCTCTCCCCCCTGGTCCTCGATTTTTTTTTGGGGGGGGGGGGGGCCCTCCATCCCCCCCTCATACATGTATGCTCATACCCTGAAAATGCCCATAAAAGGAAAGGGTGTTAGTGCTAGTGGGTTTACCTCAAAGTTTAGAGAAACTTGTAGCTTTTTTGCTAACGATGGTATATATACATATATGGGATTTCAGACATATGCTGGCAGACTTGCTTATATGCGATTTATTAGTGTCTGTGTATGTTTTGTAAGGTCTTCAGTGGAGTGACATTTCTTGGTTGAATTTGAGTGCATATTTGCGTTTAAGCTTTTAATCACAAACTGTCCCTTATTTTCTAGCAGTTCGAATAGTGTTAGAGCCATCACAGGCTTATTAGCAGTCTACCTGTACAGTCACACGCATGTATATGTTATGTACTGTTGAAAATGTTGTTTTGATTTTTGTGCTAACTTGTTTAACATCAAATGAACCTGTTAAGAAGTTTGTTTTTTACACTTCACCAACCTTGTAGTGTGTAGACTTGCGTACTGTAAGTAGGGGGTTATCGTAATCCAATTGATCTAAGTTAACATAAGGTCTGGGGTTGCTAAGTTTCTGATTTATTAATAGTTTTATGTACATTAATGATGGTGGTCGCAACTCGATGTTTCGTAATCAGTTGTACACTTTTTACTTTATATGTATTTTTTGGTTTTGAAAGATAATTAATATGAATAGTACAATTGCATGCTTGGTCAGCACTTCAGCAAATAAATTTATTTTCCAAAATACATAGCAGTGCATGTAAAGCCTGTTTCACACGATGGGGAAAAACGCGTGGGGTGCCCCTGAGGGGCCACCCCATAGGGTGCCACATGGTGCCACATGATGCCTCTCGGGGTGCCCCGAGGGGCACCATGTGGCATCGTGTGACAGCCCTACGGGGTGCCCCGAGGGGCACCATGTGGCATCGTGTGACACCAAAAACGGGGTGCCCCGAGGGGCACCATGTGGCATCGCGCCAGCACCTGATGGGGTGCCCCGAGGGGCACCATGTGGCACCATGTGGCATCGTGTGACACCCCATGGGGTGCCCCACGTGGGGAAAATCAGTATCGCTCGCCATGCGTTTTTCCATGTGGCACCACATGCGACAGCCGAATTAGAAAGCACTGTTGATGATCACGTGACTTGATACAAATGCTTAAAGGAGACCTCAAGGGCTTAAACTCAATCATTTGAGTTAATTCTTTCACGTTTGGTTAGTCTATTACGGCTTTTACGAATACGTAGCTCATGAATTATATTTAAGTAAGCTACAAAATTTAAATAATTTTTATAAATTCTTACACGTAATTCTTATGCCCAAGGCAAAAATTAGATACTGTTGAAATTTTAACTGTAATAAATTTCCCTAAATACTTAGTATTTTGACCGTTAAAATTTATGTGCCTAAGGCCCGGTTCACACAGACTTACTTTTTACTTTTTACTTTGGCCTTTATACTTTTTACTTTTTACTTTATACTTTTTACTTTTGCAAAAGTGTTCACACAGGTTTACTTTTTACTTAAGGAATATCGCATTCAATTGGCTGACTTTGGCGCAGTTGTATGTCAAAAAGCAAATCCAACCAATGACACGGACGCTCAATAGGCGGAGCTTCTGTTAGAGCATTCTGATTGGCTATATTGCAAAAGTAAAAAGTAAAAAGTAGAACGCGTTTCTACTTTTACTTTTGGCCAAAAGAAAAAAATAAGAAGTAAAAAGTACGTTCTATACTAGCGGAAATTTCCGAACTTTTGGCCCAAAAGTAAAAAGTAAAAGTAAAAAGTACGTCTGTGTGAACCGGGCCTAAAAATTCAAACTCCCGCGCGTTCACGCCCCATTGTGTGAACACATGTTACCCCTAGGGGAATCCCCGAGGGGGTACCACAGGGTGCCACACCTGACACCCCACGGGGCACCCCATGGGGTGTCACACGATGCCACATGGTACCCCGCGGGGCACCCCATCGGGGGTGTCACACGATGCCACATGGTGCCCCTCGGGGCACCCCATGGGTGTTACACTATGCCACATGGTGCCCCTCGGCACCCTTGGGGGTGTCACATGGGGTGCCCCACGCGGGGATTCCCCACGTTTTCTGATTCGTGTGAAACAGGCTTAACAGTGCACTTAAAATGTATAGCAGGCGGGGAAAAAAAAACCCACCCCATTTTTTGGGGGAAAAAAAACCCACCCCATTTCCGGAACTTGGGAATGTGGTACAGGTCTAAAAATTTGCCAGCGTATAGTACAGTCCCTGTAGGCAAACGTATATAAGCGGTATCCAAAGGGGGTCCTCGTTGGTATTTTTTATGAGTCAAAAATTTGACCCCCTATTTTTGACCCGACATGGCTCCAAGGGAGGTGAATTTTGGAGTCTCATTTCTCAGCACTAAGAGATGCGAGCTCAAAATGTAAAAACACTTCTAGATAGGACTACCCTTCCTTCGATTCATGACCGCAGTGGTAGGTCCCTCCTTCTTTCGTACTAGGGGGGCATGACCAAAATTAGAATGGGTAAAAAAAACCCATGTGGGAAAAAAAACCCACTTTTTGAAAATGGTCTGGTGATGTCAAAAAACCTAGTAGCTACCCCAAACGAATCATGGTAGTGCAAAAAGACGTTTATTATTAACACAAATGCGCATATTGACACTTTCTTGATCGAATTCTGGGAATACGGGCCTAATAGTCGGACTTTGTCATTTTGAGGTCCCTTTGCAGCGAAAAGTAGTATTTTTTGGTACTATTGCCATTTTTTTGTACGTTTTTAATTATAACCTGTTAATTTCTCTTGTTTAAACGCCAACTAACCGAACAAAATTAAATTATGGCCATTACGATCAGTCACAACCACTTACGGTACCCCCCACTGAGTGTTGATGGCGTAAAAAGTAGCCATGAAGTGCAAATTTTGCATGCATTTGAAGCGATATCGCAACTTTTTAGTCGTTTTTAACGTTTTCAGGCGAAATAAAGGTGTTTTGTTTTCAAATCTGAAAATTCAAAATTTTATAATGGGCTGCGAAGGGCAGTTTTCAAACTTGTGTACCTGAGGCCCCATAGCAAATCTGCGTATAGTTTTGGTATCAGGGGCCTCTACTACTCCGAATACGTGCCATAGAATTGAAAAACTACCGCTAACATACTTTTCGGGTGATTTATGGGATGGGTTTTTTTTCCCCCACATGGGTTTTTTTTCCCCCAAATGGGTTTTTTTTCCCCGGCAAGTTTTTGGGCTTCCCGTCAAAAACGGTAAGAGATAGCGAAATGAAACCGGTCCCAGCGTTTAGAGCAAGGTTAGGCCTACGACAGATTTTTTTGGTTTCCCGTGAAAACGTATAGTCTATGAGCTACATGACAAAATATGAAAATGCGGGTTTTTTTTTCTCGCCTGCTATAATTCATTAACGTTTGTAATATATAATTTTTCGAGGCTTAGTAAAAATAACCAAAGTATGGCGGGGAACGAAAAAGTGAGGGAGCCCCTTTCCATTAAGAATAAAAAAAATCTCAGTATATACATCTGTGAGTTGGGATATAGCGATCTGACTGGAGGCTCCGGCAAAAAAAGTGCCGGAGCCGGGAGAATTTTCATTGTCAAACTTAGGAAAACCTGGAAAATTTTGAGAAAAAATCACTAGTTAATGAAGCGGTTCGTCGGTTATAGAACGTCATCACCGCCAGTTGTAATAGAGGTGACTACCTCTCTCTCTAGCATTATGTATTTTTACGTCTCCGATTGACTAAACTCAGCCTAAAAATCAAAAGTTTCACACAATTTTTTAGGGGCTGCCGCCCCCAGAACCCCGTAGGCAACTATGTGACGGAGCGATTTGAACTTGACTTTTAGCTCTGATGTTTTCGGCCGGTCAAATTTAATACAATGTTTGCATTCGCAAATTTTTTGTGTTAAAATTGCAAAAAAAGTTCATTTTTACACTTTACAAAAAATGGAAAAGTCATTCTTCCCAAAGTTTTTCGCCGTCTACGGACTGATATACTGGTATACTGATAGACTGATATAGTCAGTGGCCAACTACTGGTCGTATGAGTGTGTAAAGACTTGTATAGAAATGGGGCGTTAAACTTTAAAGAATGCTGTTTCGAAAAAAAATTGAAAATTTTTCACGTTTGTCAACATTTTTTATGATGTAATTGAAATTTTTTTGAAAAACACTGCCTCCGGCTCCGGCTCCGGCTCCGGCGTTTTATATCCGGCTCTGGTTCCTGCAAAATTTTACCTCCGGTCGTTCGCTAGTTGGGAACTCAGGGCGCTTCCCTTTCTTGAATCGATAGCTCGATGTGAGGTTCCTGAAAGCTAAAAGTCATTGAAAGAGCTGATAAGCATGTCATTTTTTGCCAATTTCGCAAATTTAAGCCACTTTTTGGTCAATCAGGGGGGTGCCGTAAGTGGTTGTGACTGATCGTAATGGCCATAATTAATTTGTTTGGTTAGTTGGCGTTTAAACAAGAGAAATTAACAGGTTATAATTAAAAACATACAAAAAAAATGGCAATAGTACCAAAAAATACTACTTTCGCTGCAAAGGGAATCTCAAAAATTGGTAGTATAGGAAACTGAACCAAAAACAGGGTTACA
>JASANF010013865.1:0-18599 GCA_030248245.1 Trissonchulus sp. WLG1_4
CACAGGAAAACCAGGAAATCTGAATTTTCTGTAAAATTTTTTCGGTTATTGATTTTTCAGATGTTTTTCACCTTTTACTACTCAGAGACATTTTACAGACTTTCAAAAGGAAATTCAGATAAATTTCAGAGAAGTTCAGGGCAAATTTTAGACAATTTCACCCCGAATTATAGACTCTAAATTTTATCTGAAAAAAAAAACGAGTCAGCCGCTTTATACATAAATTTACCATACTTTTTCACAGAAAGACTTCAGAGAAAATTTCACATGTTTTTCCTATCTGGAAATATCAGGTAAATTTTATCTGAAATTCTGTAAAAAGTATCTGAAATTTATCTGAAAAGTCAGTAACATTTTTTTCAGATAAAATTCAGAGTCTCTGAATTCTGGGTGAAATTCTCTGAATTTCCCCTGAACTTCTGTGAAATTTATCTGAAATTCCTCTGAAAGTCTGTAAAATGTCTCTGAATGGAAAGGGTAAAAAACATCTGAAAAATCCGTAACCGAAAAAATTTTACAAAAAATTCAGATTCCTGGTTTTCCTGTGTATACATAAGCAAGCGACAGATGATGAAAACATGCTACCGGTCGGCGGTCACAAAGTGAAAGCTGGTCTCCAACAGTTTAGAAAACGTCTTAACTCCATTCTAGGCAATAAAATATTTTTTTTACACTTTTTTACATTTTTTAACACTTTTTTACAGTGTAAAAAAGTAGGTGTAAAAAAGTACTTTTTTACATGTAAATTAGCAACCCTAACTATATAATATATTCTACTGTTTTTCGAAATTTTGCGCAAATTTCGGATCAAGTGCATTTGGGGAGGGAGGGGCTGTTGAAATAGTGGACCTATTTTTTGGAGTAGAGCACGTCAAGGGAAGCATTTTTGTAATAGAACCCCTATCCACAAATTTGTATTTTCTGAGCTATGACCCCTTGAATATTGCATTTTCGTTGCAACTGAGGCGGGGGGCAAAAAAAATTCAAACTCATCTTTTTTCAGCGTAAAAACACGTTTTTATACGTTTTCGCATGCGCTGAGTTAATTTTTACCACTTTCCAAGCGAAAAACGTTGATTTATACTTTTTCGGATATATATATATATATATATATATATATATATATATATATATATATATATATTCATTTTATATTATATAAATTTATGGAAAGTTTAATTTTTGGACAATGTTTGATTTCCCGCTAAAAATTACATCCTACAAACTTCTAACTTATTAAAAGGGGGACAGCTATTTTGGGGGCTAGAGATCAGATTGGGGGCTTGGCTGACGAAGGGGGTTCTATAGTTTTATTAAAAGATGGGGTGCGAAGCACGTAGAAGCCAAAAAATTCTTCACCCTATTCTTCAGTTTGACCGCTTAGGCTTAGTATGGGGCTTAGGCTTAGTTTCAGGCTTAGGCTTGAGTTCAGGCTCACGCTTAGGTACTAAAAAATCGAAATTTTCAGGTAAAATCCTTCCAGCTTAGACTAGAGAATCATGCCAGCTAAGCCTAGGCCCTAGACGATGCCTTAAAACAGCATAACGCACTCAAAACTATCCAAAAACTAGGATTATAGCCATTTTTGGCTTCAAACTAAATTTTGAAGTTTTTGAAAAAGCTAAAAATGAACGGTTTTCCGCTTCAAAAGTGCTAAAAATCAGCGCAACAAAAAACCTATAAAATGATGTTTTTCGGCAACGAAAAGTCCAGCTGAAATTTTGCCCCCTATTCTTCAGTTGCACCAGACCAGCCTAGGTAAGCGGAAGCCCTAAGCCCAAGCCTCAATTGAGGCCCAGTTTGGTCAAAAATTGAACGATTCTGGTGAATTAGAATTTGGCCAATTTTTCAAAAGGAACGGGGTCCACATGCCTTTATTTTGATTCTAAAAAATTTTAAACATTATTCCGACTACATTTAAACACGTTTAGAACGGAGAACACACGTGTTTCCGAAAAAATTGTGAAAACGTCCCTGAGGGTTCAGATTTCGGGGGGTCATTTCAGAAAATCCTAAAAATGAAAATGAAAATGGTTCTTGAAGCAAAAATGCTTGGGTCCAAATGCTTCCCCCAAGGCTCTACTCAAAAAAACAGGTCCACTACCACCCCTCAAGCACTTAACCTCGAAAGGTGGGGGCCTCCGAAAGGTGAGGGCCTAATTGCAGGGGCCGTATTCTCAAAATTAAAGGCTGAATTAGGCTAACTTTACCCACAGGTAAGGTGAAGGTAAGAACGAATTTTGAGAATACGGCCCCACAGGACTGTCCTTGGATGTTCGTTTGGAAGCGAAGCACAGCCAAGCCAAATCATAGCTATACAGCTTTCAGATAAAACACTCATGTTGACAAGAAAAGAAACGTTTTAAATTTTTATTACTATTCTTACTTAAAATTATTAACAGGGCAAACTTTGAAATTGATGTGCCGCAATGAAATGAAATACGACAAAAATTACGCACCATACTGCTTATGACTGTAATTCTTCGGCTGTCTCCAGTTGTCCAGTTTTCTGTTCACACTACTGTTGTTTCAGTATAAAAATTTTAGATTGTTGAAAAGTTTTGTATTTTTTAGTAAGTAGACGGTCCCTCAATAAATTAGAAAAATTTTAAAATTATTTTTAAATTTTTGTCGGGTTTTAATTGAGTTATACAAAAAAATAGCGCATATAGCACAACGATAATGCAGAAAGCGCAAACTTTTTGTAGGCTTAAAATAGCGCTTATAGCACCTGAGGGGCTTGCGCTTTCAGGCCTATTTTGTGCTTTGCTTTTAGTTTTTTTTTTGTCGCCCTCATAATTGAGGACGATACAAAAAAAAATAGCGCATATAGCACAACGATAGCGCATGAAAGTGCTATAAGCGCTATTTTTTCGTAGGCTAAAAAAATAGCGCTTATTGCACCAGATGGTGCTATTTGCGCTATTTAGGCGCTTGGACGCTGCTTGGGGGACTTGATTATTTTTTATATTATTATGATTATTAACTCGATTATTGCTTTAAACTATTTCTGGTTCTTTTCCTGCTTAACAAGTAAGTTATATATGTTTTTTGGTTATTTCCTTTAATGACATGTTTTTAGTAAGAGATCATAATATGCTGCAGTAAGATCTTATGAACCTCTTTACCCTTCTAGGGTTTCATATTTTTTGTGTAACCAATAGGAGCGAAGAATGGAAAGTTAATGCTCCCGGGTAATTGCCTACAATTTTGACTAATAGGAGCGAGGGGAATGGAAAAGCCGTATAATCCAACAACCGGGGGGTGGGGGGGTGGGCGCCTAATCAATAAATTAGCCAGTAGCAAAAAAAAGCTGACTAACCAGCGCAAATAGTATCTTAAAGGCGCCAATAAGCGCTATTTTTTTAAGCCTATGAAAAAAATAGCGCTTATAGCACTTTGTGCGCTATCGTTTTGCTATATGCGCTATTTTTCAAGTACCCTCTATCAAAACACAAACGAAAAGTTTAAAAGAATTTTAAACTTCTTAATTTTAATTGAGACATCTTTGGGGGAGGGGGGGGAGGGAGGGGGGAGAGGGGGGAGAGGGGTGCCTGTGGTAGTGTGTATAGCTCAAATAGCGGGGAGGGGTGGTGGGGGGGGGGGCGTTTTTGAGCGGGAAATTATAATAGCGCAAATAGCGCCTAGGGGGGGGGGGTGGCGTTTTTGAGCTGCAAACTATAATAGCGCAAATAGCGCAAATAGCGCCTAGGGGTTGGGGGGGGGGGAAATCTCGTGCTCGTGCACGCTTACACGCGACTTCTACCCAAAAGTCGCATTAAGCCCAACTCTAAAATACGTGTTTTAAAGAATGGCTATGGTGATGTTGCATGTACAGATATAGAAAAAGCCGAAATGCGGAATTCTCAGTTCGCTAGTGTATTTGCTGCAGACAATAATTACGAACCTTGCTTTTCTCAACTTTATCCTCCTAACCTTGACTGGGTTTTTGACTGTTCACCTCTAATAATTTTCCAATTACTAAAGAATTTCTCAACATCTTTTCTTTCTGGTCCGGATAATCTCCCCTCTATATTTCTAAAAACCTTTGCTGAGCTGAGCTTTCTGAACCCTTGTCATACCTTTATGATTTTTCATTCAACATGGCTTGGGTACCGCAATATTGGAAAGATGCTAATACACCTTAATATTCAAGAAAGGAAATTGTGACAATGTTTCAAATGATCGTGATATAAGCATAATTTCTAATTTTTCCAAGCCTATTGAAAAACTAGTTAATTCTTTTTTGTTAAAGCATGCTGCAAAAAATAACATTTTCACAGAAGCAGAGCATAGATTTTTAAAAGGTAAATCTACAACTGCTAGTCTTCTATCATGTCTTGCGCACTGGTTTAATGCTGTAGATACTAAAAACTATGTTGATGTGATTTATTTTGATATTCAAAAGTTTTTTTAACACAGTTTCCCACGAAAAACTATTGCTACGACTCTCCAAACTTAGAATTTGTAGTAAACTGCTAAACTGGTTAAAAGCTTTTCTCAAAAATCGGCGACAAATAGTTAAAATTAATGACAAGTACTCAGAATTTATTAACACCAATAGTGGTGTTCCACAAGGTTCTATTTTGGGTCCTACCCTTTTCTATACTACATCAACGACCTTTCCTCAGTCATCCATTTTTCTAAAATTAAAATCTACGCTGATGATATTAAGCTATATTTCTGTTTTGAGAAAGGTTTGCATTCCGATTTTCTTCAAGAAGATTTAGATGCTATTGTGAACCGGTGTAGCAGGAAGCAACTGGATTCAGCAGTAAATAAATGTTTTGTGTTGCATGTTGGTTATTCAAATCCTCTTCAAGTCTACTCCGTTCACAATGAGAATATTGAATCTGTAAACTCTTGCAAAAATTTTGGTATTATAATGCAATCCAATCTCAAATTCAGTGAACATTGTAGCTCTATTGTCCGTCGTAGTTTGGCTGTCATGCACTTAATTCTGTTTAAGTTTACTCACAAGGATCCTGTCTTTCTTACTAAACTTTTTAGTGTCTATGTCCGAACTAATCCAGAATCCTTCTGCAAAGTTTGGAACCCTTTTTTTAAAAAAAGACATATAGTTAATAGAACATGTACAAGCTCTATTTACTCGTAAAATACTAATTGGATCTAACCTTAGCTATTGTGAACGCTGTATTTTTCTGGAGCTAAGATCCCTAGAATCCAGACAAACTTTTTGTCACACAGTTATGGTTTACAAAATTCTCCATAACCTTATAAAACTCAATATTGATGATGTTTTTTATTCTCCATAAAAGCATTGTCACAAAATCGGTTAGAGGTCATGATTGGAAACTGTTGGTTAAACCCACTTACCTGACTATTACATTTTTTTGCATTTAGAATTTGCAGGCTTTTTTCCATTTAGAATTGTCTCCTTTTGGAACTCTTTACCGTCTGATGTGGTGAACTCACCTTCCTTGGCAATTGTCAAACTTAGACTGAAACTCTTTATGTCCTGATTACAGGTTTATCCGTGCCAATTCTTGTTATTGTTATTTTTTTGTTGCTAAATACGCCTTAGTAAAATTGAATTGAAATGAATTGATATTTGAGGAGCTTCAATTTTAGTCGGGTTGCCGACCAATTGCGAAACAAAGGCAACCCTATTGTAATTGTAATGTCTGTACTTATCATTAATATTATTAATACAAGTCTAGTGCGTCTAGTTTAGACTAGTTAGACTATATCGTATTTATCTTAGTTTAGTCTGTTTTATGTTACATTATTAAAAAATTAACAAAATTATTTAAATTTTTTGCCTAAATTCAATTGCTCAGAAATTTGATCACTCATGGTGTGATCTGTACAATCAGCCCCTTTTATGAAAATTTTCAGGGGCCATAACTTTTGATATGGTAGTGGTACAATAATAATTTTGACGTCATTTGAGATTGTTAGAGCTTTCAAATTGTTAGAGCTTTCAAATGATGGGTCACATGACCCTATGACGTGACGTTTAGCGTACGTCAAAATTTAGAAAGGGAAATTTGAACTTATTTTCAGGAAGTTGCGCCATCATGTGATATGTCATTTGAAAGCGCTAAAAATTGACTTTCCAATGACGTAATTTTCATCTTTCTACGATGTTCCTAGCCTATGCTGTGGCCATTTTTGTGGTTAACCTCCAGAAATAACTAACTACAAATGGCCTGTCGCGGAGGATTCGGCGGAGAAAAAAATAACTCTATTTTACGCCCTTTTAAACTAAAATTCACAGCATAGCAGTGTAGTATAAAGCATTAACGCTTCTTTTAGACATTTCGATGAAACAGATGCTAAGTACCGCGTTTTCAGTTACAACGTTTAAACGTTGTTCGTAGCAACAGACAAATAACTCCATTTTACGTTGCGTATAACTTTGGAACTAGGCCACTGCACGAGATTTCAAAGCTAAACGTCATAATGCCACACATGGTTCTAACTGAAACTTCAATGTGGAGTTGAGAGTTTCATTATCATTATGAATAGGATAGTATAAGTATATTAATTATTTCTATTTTTATTTTCGATGTTGTGATCATTTTTGTGATTGTTAGCCGTTTTTTGTCTGTTAGCGGTTTTTCCTGAGGTAATCTTTTATGTTTATTGACCAAACATTGCTTAAAGGGTTCCCCCTTGAGTAATTGCACCCCCACCATGGATACCCCGTAACCAATCGCCCTCATTGTGCCGGGTCGCGTGACCCTCAAAAGTGAGGGGGTCCTTAGGGGTCACATTTTCGAAATTGAGATTTTGAAGAAGAAGAAAAGTTTATTCAGACTGCAAAAACAATTTATTACACATACAATGTCAGAGAAAAACTGTACCGTGCAGACTGAAAAGGTGATAACAGAGCCGGAAACAGGCTGCTAATATCCCTAATAATGATGTGCAACAGTGATATATACATATGTGCAAACATAAAAGTAGAAAATGACAGTAAGTGTTTTAGAGTTAAATTGTATTTCATAGAACAGAAATAATTTTAAACCATTAAAACCGAGAAGACACAGCCATGTCTAAAATATCAACTACGTATCTACAAAACATGTTGTCACATGGCCTCTGGCCGTGATACAAATCTCTGATATTTGCTGGTGCTGTGACTACGCATTTTCCAAGACTGCACTCAAAGATTTGTTGCACTATCTGAACACACAGTAAGCGTCAACAAATTCGACTTTGCGTGCACTCACAGATTTGTCCCACGCTTGTCAGAAAAAAGAAGGAACCTTAAAAAGACAAGACAAGAATCGAATAAATGCGCTCAAACCGCGCCAGGATTGTCAGCCAAACGTCGTAACTACTCGACTACGGCTGCTGCACAACTATTTTGACGAAAACCCAAATAACGATGACGAGGGATGTATGTACGTACTATTTTCAGTCTACACTGCATCTTGCATTTAGATAGGCATGTTCATGCACAGCGGTAGATGTTACTGTTAGATAAGTTACGGTTATTTAAAAATTTATCGTCGAAGGTAGCGTAGCCGAGTAGTTTACGGAACTGACTGGAAAACAAAAGTCAGATATGCGTGGGTTTGCATCCCACCGCTACCTAAAATTTTGGCCTTTTACGTGCCAAGGCCATGTGACGGGTCTGTTATGTCATGGCCAGCACTGACACTCAGAGATTCGTATGCAACTCGGCTTGGAAAGCCCTCTTAAAAAGCACTTGCTTTACACTCGGAGCTTACTATCGCATTGTGCATTGATTACACTTGCAGCCATGCTACAACCCTTACTTACATATCAGTTGCCACAATAAGTTTACTTGAGTATCTTAACAAAATTTATTAGTTACTTATTTGATAGTAAAGTCAGTTTATTATTCGTACTGCAGATATTCAGCAAGGGTTATTTCATTTATAAGTTTTTTGAAAGTAGTAACCGTTTTTGAGTTCACTACAACTGCTGGCAAGGAGTTTCAAACCTTGACAGCCTGCAACAGAAAAAGTGCTTCCTGAGGTCGAGATGAGGAAGCGCAGAAGCTAGTTTGATGGCATGGCTCCTGAGGTGATGTGTGTTTTCCACCACAATAAAAAGTTCTGCTATGTTTACGTTGACAAATTTAATCAAAAATTTATAGCATTGTACTAAATTTGTTGTCAGTCGAAGGCGTTCCAAAATCTGAAGTTTCAATGCTTCGTTATATTTTAGAGTAGCTAGGTTTCGAATACGTCTAGTAAATTTCTTTTGCACAGAATTTAAAAGTGCTATATCCTTTTTCAGATCGGTGACCAAGAAGGGCTATTGTATTCAAGTAATTGACGTATATACGTTATAAACATAGCCTTCAGCAGTGCTTACAGTGCTTCTTAGTAGCAGATTAACTCGCTGAAAAGCTCTAGATGTAATATGCACGCAGAGCAGTAAATACAATTGTTACAATTGTTACAATATAAAAGCTACAATTGTTACAATTGTAAGAAAATTTAAGAAATTTGACTACAATTGTAACAACTGTGAATTTTTCATGGAGAATTTATAACGAATGTGGGCAGATTTGTAACAATTGCGAAATATCTTATCAAACAATTGTTACAATTGTAGGACTTGTAACTTTTGTAACGTTTGTAAAATTTTTCAAATTACAAACGTTACAATTGTAGCCTTTGTAAAAACTTACAGTTGTTACAATTGTAGGATTTGTAAATCTCAGCAACAGAACGCAGTGCTCAGAAAATTTTAAGTCGCTAGTAATCAGTATGTTAAAATCCTTAATGCAGTTGATTGGTGGGATGATTTCGCCGTTTACTGTATACTGAAAATTTTGATTGTTGTAAAATTAGAGTGCATAATAAAGAAAGAATAGCGATACGGCAAGGCCCCACAACCGCCAACCAAAGCAGGCCACCGCCCACCCCACCCCCCCCCCCCCCCCCCCACCCCCCCCCCACACCCCCGCCCCACCACCCACCCCCCCCCCACCCCCACCCCCCCCCCCCCACCCCCCCCCCCCCCCCCCCACCCCCCCCCCCCCCCCCCCCCCCCCCCCCCCCCCCCCCCCCCCCCCCCCCCCCACACCACCCCCCCCCCCCCCCCCCCCCCCCCACCCCCCCACCCAACAAAAAAAAAACACCAAACAAAAAACCCAACAACAAAAAAAAAAAAAAACCAAACCACAACAACCCAAAAAAACAAAAACAAAAAAAAAAAAAACAACCCCAAAACCCAAACCCAACAAACAAAAACCCCAACACACAAAAAAAAAAACCCCAAAAACAAAACACAAACCAACCCCCACAAACCACCAAACAAAACACAACAAACCAAAAAACCAACCAAACACAACCCAAAAACCAAAAAACCAACCCCCACACCCAAACAAAACACCCAAACAAAACCCAACCCCCCACCCCCCCCCCCCACCACCCCCCCCCCCCCCCCCCCCCCCCCCCCCCCCCCCCCAGCCCCCGCAAATGTGCAATTGCTTTTATTTGGAGCAATACGCAATTAATTCGCAGCTGTCCAACTAAAGATCTTACGTAAGCTACCTAATAAGGTGTGAAAGTCTTGTAATTTTTTGCAACTTAGGTACAGTTTGCAATCATCAGCAAAAATGATGAAACAATTTGATGCGACAATTTGACGCGGAATTTACTACGTCGTTGATAGAATTGAGGAATAAAAGGGGACCTAATACGCTACCCTGTGGGATCCCACTAATAACTTTTGCGGACGTAGATATAGAATTGTTTACCTTGATTGTCTGATTACGATTTAAAATAAAAGATTCATTCCATTTCCACAATTGGCCTCTGACGCCAATTGCCTCCAGTTTAGCTAGCAGCTTACTGTGGTATTCTGAGTCAAAAGCCTTACTTATGTCTAAATATTGACATCAAAGCTCCCTTTGATCAAGCTGTCTACTCCAATAGTTTTCACATTCTAAAAGCTGTGTAAAAGTTGATTTTTTGGACAAGAAACCATGTTGTGGAGGAGACAACAATTTATGTTTTTCCAGAAAGGTGGATATGAGATGTTTAATAAGTTCTTCCAGAATTTTGCATAACGTACATGTCAAACTTATAGGCCTATAATTTGACGCAACAGGTGGATTTCCTTTTTTAAAGAAGGGTACTACAATAGCCTGCTTCCATGGGTTTGGAAGAAATTCTGTTTCCAATGAATATTTAAAATTTTTTTGCAAAGGAATAGCTAACTGATTAAGGAAAATTTTTTAAAAAGTTGAGGGAATATTATCAGGTCCGCACGCTACGCTGTTACTCAGTGAAATTATTGCCAGCGATCTTGATTTGCGGGTAACTTTTAGTACATTTAACGCTGCGGGGGCACAGTCCGGCAATGATTCCCTTGCGTCATTGTCATCTGTGAAGACTGAGCAGAACTGTTGGTTAAAAGGTTTAGCTTTATCGTAATCTAATTTAAATTTATCGTAATTAAAGCTTAGAGTTGACGTGCTTGTAAAAATTTTTCAAGTTTTCCTTTTTTAGTAAATCAAGTTCCATAGATCTATGTAATTTACGTATTTTTTTCTGCAGTTTGACGTTGCTCTGCGTATGTTTGTGAGGTTTTCAGGCGTAGGGTTGCGCTTGTATGACCTATGTAATGTTAGCTTGTTAGCTATTAAGCGACGTCTATGTGTAGAATACTGAAAGTGTTTTTTGGTACTACTTGAGTGAGCAATGGGAACAAATTTGTAAAAAAATTGATTGCAGTAAACTGAACAAGCCAAGTCTGCGGCAAAAGGTTCAGTAAGCGTTAAGCATTCTTCTTCAAATAAACTGACCAGAGGTCAGTTAAAACCTGTTGTGCAGCGGTATTTCGTTATACGGTAAGCCTTCCTGGGGCCGGTGCCTCAATGGCTTTTATTGGCTTCAAATAAAATATTGCATAAAATATTGCAACTCACTTAAACTTTGAATTAAATTGTTTGGTACGTAAGTAAAGGTTTAGCGTAAATATATAAACCAGGGCAGGGACACAGAAGGTTAGTACAAAATGCAATCAAAGTAACACAAATGCGCCTGCTGAGGAAGAAAAATATATTTATAATTTATGGTAACTGGAAATGCTTCAATAATTGAAAAAATGAGTTTTTAAAACAGCAATGTTGATTCAAAAAAAGCGACCGAAACCCGGGATCGAACCAAGGACATTTAGATCTATAGTATAACGCTCTCCCAACTGAGCTATTCCGGCTATGATAAACGATAGATAAAAATCTTTAATAACAGTCCATCTGCAAAATTTCTGAATCTCAGTTTGAAGTTTTCGTCAAATGTTAAGGTTAACATATATATTATAAAACTTTTTTGTTGTAGAAAGTATTTTTTGAATTCTGTTCCCAAGTTAAGTTTGTAAGTTCAATATTACAATTTCTGTTCAGTAATAATGATTGATCACGCAAATCCTCAAACTGTCACGACAAAATCAACGATAATGTTTTATTGGTTAACAACACATTTATTCCAGGACCTTTGAAAGCTGGTTGGCTTAGACTGTAGCCCGTTCGAATTCAAAGCTGATGCCAGAGAGTTCGATTCCGTCGTTCACTTTTTTTTGCGTTCCATAATCTCTAATGGTATTACACATAAAGTAGATGTTTTTGCTGCTCATGTAATTTAACACTGAACCCATCCGAACTAACGTAGAAAACACTGCAAACCACATGTGACTCCCGCGCTGTTGGACTGAAGCACAGGTTACACAAACCAACTGACAAAGGGTGAACACAAGCTCAGTGTTATCGTCCAGAATCAAAATTAAAGACTTGTTGTGCTGTGGCACAACAGGAAAAAGTAGTCCACATAACTTCTAAATGGTCACAGATTTTAAAAACTTCGGGCCAGTTGCTCATTTCTAGTTTTATTTGCATGCC
The DNA here is from genome assembly GCA_030248245.1 of Trissonchulus sp. WLG1_4. Lineage (NCBI taxonomy): Eukaryota > Metazoa > Nematoda > Enoplea > Enoplida > Ironidae > Trissonchulus > Trissonchulus sp. WLG1_4. The sequence goes on from JASANF010013865.1 coordinate 11,852, forward strand.
TACACTATTCTCGTTGTACCACAAGAAGCGAGTAAAATTTTTGGTGCCCTGACGACCATTAAAATTTAAATAAAAGCTAATGATATTGTGATTGTTAATTGCTAGTGGGGATAAAATTTCAATATTATGGTAAGTGGTTCAGTTAGAAAACTAAGTTCAACCTCCAGTGATAAGTCGGTCTTTACGATAAATGCTGTAGTGAACTACACATTGAAAGCTCGAGTTAGGTGTATCAACAGGCAGTCAGGTTTCAGTGACACACAAAATAGCTGAGAAATTGTAGGCAATAATTTCAGCATCGAAATCAACAATTTTGTTTTTCAGACTTCGAGCATTAAGTGATAAACATTTAGGATCTTGAATAATGTAGAATGTGTGGTAACGGTTCTCCTATCTTGGCCTGCTGAAAACCCTGGCTGCTGTTTCGGTTGCTCAATGTGGCACTTACAGATTTATACGAAGCACAGTAGTTTACATGACCAAAACGTTTTACCACAGAAGCGGATGATGGAGGAGACCGGTTAAATTGGTCCATACGGTGAGTATCAGGGGCACAATTAGGAGAACCATAGGGCATCTGTAATAGTGGCTATCGTGTAGGTCTAGTTGCTTTGGGACAATAGCGTTTTTTGTGCCCCATAGCACCACAGAGAAAGCAATGCACTGCCGGTGCCTTGAACGGCAAATTCTGAAAATATGGCCCGATTCACCACATTTAGCGCAGCAGTTTGTTTGTTCAAAATACATAACTTGGGTCATGGGTTGAGATTTCGACGGAGGGGTAGGCGCTTGTTCCCCATCAAATAGTATAACTGCGTATGCTCCTTTATCCACTGCGTCAACTTTGGTAGTGACATAGTCTGCTTCAGGCTGTAGTTTTTTTCCGAATCTTCATCAAAATTTTCCCGAATATTTTCTTTCCTGTTAACCGAATAGAACTTGCCCCAATCAGATCGCTAAAATGTAGTTCTGATCCCCAAAGCATGTCTGATGGGTAACGAACGCGTGTAAGCGAAATTGAAATAGCACTTTTTGTGCTATAGCGCTTTTTTTATCCGCTATATGCGCTATATGCGCTATAAGCGCTATGAAATTTGCTATATGCGCTATATGCGCTATTTGCGCTATAGCGCTTTTTGGGGGTGCTATATGCGCTATTTGCGCTATATGCACTATCGAAGGTGCTATATGCGCTATTTGCGCTATAGCGCTTTTTGGGGGTTCTATATGCGCTATTTGCGCTATATGCGCTATCGAAGGTGCTATATGCGCTATTTGCGCTATAGCGCTTTTTGGGGGTGCTATATGCGCTATTTGCGCTATATGCGCTATCGAAGGTGCTATATGCGCTATTTGCGCTATAGCGCTTTTTGGGAGTGCTATATGCGCTATTTGCGCTTAAGCGCATCGACGGTGCTATATGTGCTATTTTTTGGATATGTATGGAACTTCTACAGAAAAATGGCCAGGTTGGATTGGAACCACCCATTGCTAGATTGCTAGCTTGCTAGCTTAACGCTCTACCGACTGAGCTACGCTGGCCCATTGGTGTTTGTGTTAATTTCCCTTTAAATAGTGATGCTGATCTTGGATAGCGCTTATAGCACCCGAGGGTGCTATTTGCGCTATTTAGGCGCTATTTTGTGCTATTGGCTAACTTATTGAAAAGTTTTGTACTTTTTAGCACGTATACGATCCCTCATTAAACAAAAAGAATTTTAAAAGTCTTTTAAAACTTTTGTTTGTGTTCTGAGTCGTTATAAAAATAGTGCATAAATAGCGCATATAGCACAACGATAGCGCATCAAAGTGCTATAAGCGCTATTTTTTTCATAGGCTTGAAAAATAGCGCTTATAGCACCTGAGAGTGCTATTTGCGCTATTTAGGCGCTATTTTGTGTTATTGGCTAGTTTATTGAAAACTTGTATTTTTTAGTAAGTATACGGTCCCTCAATAAATTAGAATAATTTTACAATTATTTTTAAATTTTTGTTTGTGTTATAGTCGACGATATAAAAAAAAGCGCATATAGCACAACGATAGCGCATCAAAGGGCTATAAGCGCTATTTTTTTCGCAGGCTTAACAAATAGCGCTTATAGCATCTGAGGGTGCTATTTGCGTTATTTAGGCGCTATTTTGTGCTATTGGCTAATTTATTGAAAATTTTTGTCCTTTTTAGTGAGTATACGGTCCCTCAATAAATTAGAATAATTTTAAAATTATTTTTCAAATTTTGTTAGTGTTCTAGTCGACGATATAAAAAAATAGCGCATATAGCAAAACGATAGCGCATCAAAGTGCTATAAGCGCTATTTTTTGTAGGCTTAAAAAATAGCGCTTATTGCACCAAATGGTGCTATTTGCGCTATTTAGGCGCTTGGACGCTGCTTGGACTTGATTATTATTATCTTATTATGATTATTAACTCATTATTGCTTTAAACTATTTCTCGTTCTTTTCCTGCTTAACAAGTAAGTTATATATGTTTTTTGGTTATTTCCTTTAATGATCTGTTTTTAGTAGAATATTAATATGCTGGAGAATACTTTATGAATCTTTTTACCCTTCTAGGGTTTCATTTTGTGTAACCAATAGGAGCGAAGAATGGAAAGCCCTACAAACCCAACAACCGGGGGGGAGGGGGCGGTGAGCGCTTACTCAATAAATTAGCCAATAGCACAAAATAACGCCTAATTAGCGCAAATAGCACCCTCAGGTGCTATAAGCGCTATTTTTTAAGCCTATGAAAAAAATAGCGCTTATAGCACTTTGATGCGCTATCGTTTTGCTATATGCGCTATTTTTTAATATCCTCTATCAAAACACAAACTAAAAGTTTAAAAGAATTTTAAACTTCTTAATTTTAATTGAGACATCTTATACGTACTAAAAAGTACAAAAGTTTTCATTAAAATAGCCGATAGCACAAAATAGCGCCCAAATAGCGCAAATAGCACCCTCAGGTGCTATAAGCGCTATTTTTTAAGCCTATAAAAAATAGCGCTTATAGCACTTTGATGCGCTATCGTTTTGCTATATGCGCTATTTTTTAATATCGTCCGTGAAAACACAAACAAAAAGTTTAAAAGAATGTTAAACTTCTTAATTTTAATTGAGAGATCTTATACGTACTAAAAAGTACAAAAGTTTTCATTAAAATAGCCGATAGCACAAAATAGCGCCTAAATAGCGCAAATAGCACCCTCAGGTGCTACAAGCGCTATCGAATAAAATAAAAATCTTATCTAAGTAAAAATAGCGCCTCCAGAAAAAAAAAGCACCTGCCATGCGCTATTATAGCGCTGTGCTATTATAGCACTTTGATATTTTTCGGATTTTGAAATGTGCTATAATTTACCAAAAAAACGTTATTTTCCGAAGCACTATAGCCGCTATTTTAGGTGCTATATGCGCTATATAGCGCATATAGCGCTTATAGCACTTCGATAGTGGGGGGGGCAGGGTGTGGGGAGGGGGGGGGAGGGGGGGGGAGTGGGGGGGGGGGCGTTTTTGAGCTAGAAACTATAGTAGAGCATATAGCGCAAATAGCGCCTAGGGGTGGGGGGGTGGCGTTTTTGAGCTGGAAACTATGATAGTGCAAATAGCGCCTAGGGGTGGGGGGGTAAAATCTCGTGCTCGTGCACGCTTACACGCGACATCTACCGTCTGATGAATAAGTGGAATGTACCAATATACTATCAAAACTACTGCGTAGTGCGCTGCGAAAACTGTATGTATGACTGCTTAAACTTTTCGACAAGCATTGACTCCATCAGCGTGATGTCGGCGTCAGTTGAGGTTGCGAGACCCTTCGATAGTTTTTTGCTTCTCCCGCGTGGTGAGCCATACGTATTTGCTGTGCCAGGACAACGTTTTCCGCTTTGGCTGATCGCGAAGCTTGAAAGCAGTGGTCTACTGTTTTGTAGCAACAGCCATCATAGACGAAATCAAACATGTAAAAGTTTGACCATAGATCCTGGTGACCCTGGACTTGACAAAAACATGTTGATGTTTCTGGGGGTTATTTGGGCTTTTTAACACAAATTTGAGGTTAGTTTTTGCCTAGGACCACTCTGGACCTACCTATGACCCCTCAGGGTACCACCCTTTGGGGGTCCAAGGGGTCCTTAGGTGGCAAATTTTTGAAATTGAGATTTGGATGTTTCCAGGGGTAATTTGAGACCCTAAACAAGAATCCGAGGTGCATTTTTACTTGGAACCCTCGTGGATTGCCCCAAGCCATCCTCTCTGGTGCCATGCCCCAGAGGGCCAAAGGGGTCAATTTTTCGAAACTGAGATTTTGATGTTTCTACATTCTAGGTGTAATTCGAGCTCCTGAACACAAATGGAGGGTCTCCTGTCCAGATTAGAGGGTCTTCCTAAAATAGAGGGTCCTCTGTCTACGTCGGCAACCCCTTGTAACCACTTGACTAGTTTTAGTATAGTTTTAGTATGAAGATTAGCATAAGGCATTTTGAGCGGCGTTTTTTACAAATTGTATTATAGCATCCTATTGAACCCTACCTAGCCATAATTTTTAAAAACAATAATTATATTAAGTTTAAGGAATGGCATACCTATCGAATCGAAATGGGATTCGTTCCACTGAAACCGGACGGAACCAGAACTGGAACCGGGACTGGAACCAAACCGGCAGCATTTTTGGAACCGGTACTGGAGCCGGAACCGGAATGGTACTGGTTTTGTCTGGTTCCATCATATTTTTCTTTGACCATCAATGCTTCTTTACAGCTCTATTGGTACATTTGGTTTAGATTTGCTATTGACCTGCCATATATACTTTATTTATTTTGTTTTCAGGCATTTTTAAGTTGCAGTAACATTGTTTTTGATGACTAACTGGGGTCTGCCGTCTGCATAGCAGATTTAAAAGCGAGTTGTGTCAACTTTTCAGTCGGGTCAGATCGAGTCGACGGGGATGTGGGAGAGATGCTGCGCCTGCGACCCATGCAGTTGGTGTTTTGTAAAGTGTGCAGCTGATTTAGAGTTGCTATCTGACCTGCCATACTTTATTTCTTTTCTTAGTAGACTTTTTAAAGGTACAATGACATTGTTTCTGGTGACTAACTTAGGTCTTAATTGCGAAACGAGTTAGGTCAATTTTTTAATTCGGTCGGATCGAATCGGTGGAGTGAAGAACCTAATTTGGTCAATCGGTCGAATGTGGTTGGCCGTCGGTGTTTTTGACCTAGTTTTTTCCGATATAGGACTAGCTAGGTTTACCCTAGGTTTGGTAGACTGAGTTCAAACACCTTTCTTGTTTTATTTTAAGTTTAATATAGAATTCTAAATACATGACAGTTGAACGGTACATATACATTAAAGACATTTGGTACATACAGTATGTCAAATATCCAAGTTATGAACACACAGAGTTGCTTCAGTTACTAGCTTGCACTTATCGACCAGTAGACACTGACAAACAGAGCTCCAGCACTGTAGCACTAGTAGCATTTATAGACTTGCGTAAATACTATATTCTGATTCTCTTGCTCCCACGTTAAATCGGCTAGGTCGATTTCGCAGTGTTAAATTAAATTAGGTGGGTCGAATCTACCAATGCCCCAAGCCGAAGACTGTCTGGTTGTTTCGCAATGTGAAATTGCAACGCAAAAATACTTTCAAAAACCGATCCAAAAGCAGCAGCGCCACAAGCTCGGCTACCTGTCCTCCAAAAATTCCTGATCAATGAGATCATTTGTGCATAATTTTGTTTATAAGTATTACGTAACAGTGTCACTGTGCTTATACATAGTTTGTTGAAATTTTATTTTAAATGATAATTAACTTAGTTTTCGACTGTTGCGGTTTTAACATCTGTTACCCTTGCATGGCAACTTCTCGCTGATGTTTAAACACTTTACTTTTTGTCAGCTAACTTTTATAGAACCTACATTAGTCGAAGTTAACTTCAATGTTCCTGTGGTTTGATGGTGTAATGGTTAGCAGGCTGGACTCTGAATCCAGCGATTCTATTTCAAATCTCGGTGAGACCTTACATTTTTTAAAAGCTTATTAAATTTTTTTGAATTTTTTAAAAATCTCTTGAAATTTTTGTGAGTTTTTGACTTTCAACTGAATTTGCAATTAAATAATTATTCGCTGTTTTTGAGAGACTTTGGAGCTACTCAGCAGCAAGTGTATGCAGAAATCGGGATTTACATATCATTTTATCCGCAAATGGCCGCGTTTAACCCTTTAATTAGCGAATTATTTTGAGCTCGCGGATCAACAATTTTTGAATTCAGTTTTTCGTATAACCCTTTAATTCCCAGAGCTGCCATTTGGCACATCACGTGATGAATACCCAATCGGGGGCCATAAAACTTGATTTGTTCATTCTATTCAGCTGAACTGCAAACTGTTTTTTCAGAAAGCTTAGATCTTTATATTTAGTGGCCAAATTTTGAATCTTCTGCCGCACAACAAAACCTATGCTTCCATAAGCAATGTGCAAATTTAACTTTTTTTCATCGTAAAAGTAGTATTTTCTTCGTGACCTCATCAAGATTTTGGGTTGCGCCGCCAGCAGTCAACTTTGTATGCATCAGATACAACAAATGTTGTACTCTATTGCTAGCCTTCAACTATGGCAAGCGCACGACTTTTGTGTTAATACTCTAGGGGGAGGTACATATTATGCCTGAGCGATGGCGCAATTTTTTCACAAATTCTCAACTTTGAGCGCTTATAACGCAAAAACGGTGCGTTCTAGACAATTAAT